>JAECUM010005754.1:0-59403 GCA_016617855.1 Megalonaias nervosa
GAGAGAGAGAGAGAGAGAGAGAGAGAGAGAGAGAGAGAGAGAGAGAGAGAGTGTGTATTTGTATTGTAGCAGGGGTGAATCGGTTATCTGTGGGTGTTTTTGCTTTCCGTTATCAATTTATTTGTTGGCGTTTTCCGGATTTAGTTGTTATTATGCTTTTAGGTGTTGTTTCTCATTTTTGTAAAGTGTTTTAATCCTAACGAAATTTTTTAAAACTTTTAACTCTGTTTGCTATCTCTTATCGTCTAAGATTGCGTCCCCGTCTGGCCGCAGGGTTTCCCACAGGATAGGGTCTGCTTTTTCGGAAGGAGAAGGAGAACTCTTTCGTGTCAACACGGCTGTCCACAAAACCTCTGTCTGGCTTCTGCTGATGTTGTTGCTGCTGATGCTCTCTCTGCTGTTTCTGAAGTCTATAATTCTAGGTCCTTCTTGATTTCGTCTTTAATGGCTTCTTTTATCAGGTCTTGTGCCACTTTCAGCATCCTGAAATTTTCAATCTCATCAGGTTTGGGTATCAGGTTTTGCCTGACACGATGAAAATTCACGTGGGCTTCGTTCAGCTTTCCTAGTTTTGAAGACACCTTCACAGGTTGACGCATTAACAATGGATGGGCAGACTGCTTACTTACGTACTTATTTAAATTAAAGTGGCTTGTGCCCATGCGGGCATGCGCCACTAGTTTATGTCTGCATAGCGGACTATTTAATTGTTCCTGGGGGAAGAAATGAGAGCCTCATCCCCCTGGGCAGACTGGATACCGCTCCGAATTTATATGGCTCAAGCGCGGACGCGATAGAAAACATCCCTATGGTTTTTGGGTAGGAACGCTATAGCTCATCTCATGGTGAGGATAGAGAGAAGTCAAAGAACATGTATAGTGATAAAAAAAGTTTTAAAACAAAGCCCCAACACTTTTTCCAAAAGATAACATTTATATTCAACCAAGAAACAACCAACACATAATATAACAATCCATACAATATCAAAAAATACATTTTTGACAAGGTTGACAACGTTGTGAAGTCAAGTTAGACTTCCACTGATGGAGGTCATTTAGCCATAGATGTACATTACGTTCCTTGCTAAAGACAAGAGATATCCATAACGGTCACAAAACCATCTATCTACTTTTTCATCGTTTCTAGAAGAGTCATGATCAAAAATGTCACTAAATGTTCTAAGGAATATCCAAGACTGCGTTGATGAAGAAAATACACACAATATTGTCCACACACCATGGAATCTGTGCTTTGTAATTTCACATTATTGAATCGTGTCGTCTGGGCATTTCTTCTCATAAAATCGATGATGTCGTCTTCCAAAGGAGGTAATCCATACGAATCAAAATACTCCACACATGAATCGTGGGAAAGTAGACGGCTTCCCAGTGAGTTCCTGTGAGATGACTGTCGTCCGTGTTGATGACATAAGCATGATGGTCTTTAGGTTTGCGATGAGGAAGTTCATCTTTAGCGCACACGACAGGATTCCAAGAAGCGGTGCACGAACTGTTTTTCAAAAGGTAATAAAGTTCCCAGGTATCCATTTTTTTTTCCTTGTTTCACAGGTAATGATAAATCATCAATTCAATCCTGACTTTTTGCTTGAAAATCTCGGTCAAGTAATCATCTCTTGGCTTCGTCTCCGTACTCTGTGCCAAGAGAGATTCGATGCGATGGATCTCCAGAGCAGTCAGAGGAGGGGAAGAATGATCAAGCAAGTCTTTATACCACTGATGCAACACTGCTTCTTCCGAGATGAGACCCCAAGCGTCCTCCAGATACTCGTCCAATTTTTCATCTTGACTCATCATTAGGCATTTCTCATGCTGAGTTTGACTGGGATGATCGTTTTGACATCCATAGCAATCTTTCTTGTTTAACCCTGTAATGGTTTCCGCCAGGTGTTTGGAAAAACAGGAGACTAAATGTTGTTCTGGCCACCTGGATATCACCATTACCCCATCGTCTTTATCTTTGGGTTCTCCTTCCAAGATATCCTCCCATTCCATTTCCTAAGATTCTCTACCATTCAAAGAGGGATAAGAGTCTTCCATAGCTTCTAATAGTCTAGAATGACTTCTCGCAAACTGTTGATTTCTATCGTATTGTCGAATTCGGCATACAAGATGACGTTTACCGTCTTGGGTAGAGCTTCTGCAGACTGAAGTTCCACACGAAGCTGACAAGATTTTATAGGGTGGAAATGTCCCTCATCGCTGCTTTGCTCTGGAGTGAAATCAAAAGCACGCAAAGCACCTTCTGCATAATCGTCGTACGAAATGCCGTGACGACCATTGGTCCCTAGCTGTCTGGTAGCTTCGTATAGGGATAAGTATGACCTCAAGTTTCTTCTTGTCAAAGTCAGGTTCGAAGGGTCTGGTACACAAGGTCTTGCAATCTTGATTGACTTCAATCTTAGACACGTTCTAATGCTCCAACTCGAAAGGAATTTATCGGGGGCTCTTTTGAGGCCTTCATTGCTAACGATGCCAATGATTAAACGTTTGGGAAACTGTCCTTGGAACAGATGATCTTCGATTTTGGATAGGAGTCCAGCTGCAATGGTGAAATCTTCACTTCCACTCGTCGTATCGGATACTTGGCGGTCGTTCTGCTCAAAGTGTGACTGATGTCGTTTCCCACTTTAGGCAACACTTCCACGCCTCGCACGTAGAGTCTGGCTTCTATGATGACTGATTTGTAATTGGTAGCATCAGCCATCTAATGGAAATCGGTACTGCTGTGATTCAGTCTTAGGCGGACATTTACTCCGTTCAGCAGATACTTCTCTTGTAACCACATGTCCAAATGCAAACGATCAATCAGTTCTAAACTCTGACCATCCTTAATTTTTTGTTTCGTCGGTCGTTGAATCCCAGAGTGTGGTTTGTTTTTTTTATCTGTAATCAAATATGCCTACCGTGTCAGGTTTTTATACCACTCAAGCATCCAGATGGGTGTCCTTGGCTTCTTTTCCGTACGTCAAGAGATTTTCCAGGTACGCTCGGTAAGGGTACGTATCCATGCTGCTACTGACCCGTTTGTTATTCAAGTACAAATCCACCTCACTGAACAAGGAATGCAGGAAATTCTTGACGGTACCTACTTCCGCGTTACCGTCTAAAGAATTTCCAGTCGGATCGAGAACTTTGACTTTCACGTACAGGTAACTGCTCTTCAGATCGATGTTATCTTCGGGCTGTCCTTTGATTTCAAATTCGATGCAAGGTAAGGTTGCCAAAGAGGAGATGGAATGAAATTCTATCCATTGAGATTCTTGCATCGTCATCATAGTGGGTGGCATGGTAAACTGATCCAGTTCCGACTTGGAACGTTAGCAAGACTCTCGGTGCAACGTTATTTCTTTGTGTTATTTAACAATGAAACCTCTGACGGTTCTTCTTTTCTTGGTCTTTCTAGCTGTGGGTTTGAAAAGTCCTCTGTAGGGGTGTCTTCCTCGTCTCTTTCTGCATTGTCCTTGCTGGTGCGTCAGGGAAGCAGGAATGCCTGACTCGGCAGCGTCCAGGGCATTTATAGGAGTTCATCGTCGACCCAAAATGTATTTGCCACTTTGAAGAAAGACATTTTTGCCTGCTCTCAAGAAGGCTTCTTTGTGGTTTTGTTTGTCGATGATGACGTTTTGGAGAAATTCTTTGCCTTGATTCAAAGCAGCATCTTTCAAGGCGTGCAATCCTCGTGTCACCATCGGTTTCAAAACGAGCACTTCCGAACGAAACGTCGATTTCAGCATATCTCTTAAACCATGACCTCGCTGTCGAGCGACTCCTCAGTACACAGGATACATGACTTACAAGTCGTTAGAGGATCGTTTTCGAAAATGGAGTTTCACTGTGACTTTCCCTTTGGAGAATGGAATATTTTGTCCCAGATCTCCTTTTATAGAAATGTTGACACTGTCGAAATACGACTTAGTGACGGACAAATAGTGAGGATGTTCAAATTCGCGATGAACGTGATAGATGTGTCCACCTTCCTCGTCATTGGTCGTGGCAGAATCCGCTTTGAAAGGTATGACTCGCAGTAACTGTGCGGATGTGTGTCCCTCCACGTTGAACTCCACCACATCAGAGTACACAAACATAAAATTTAATCCTATGTTCACTTCTACAGGGGATCGAAAAAACGTCGCAAAATTCAAGTTGTTGGCGATGGGTGGCATGTTGTTACCCTTCACTATCTTGGTCTCCTTCCAAAATATCAAATAATTCAGGACAAAATGTAATGTATAACGTTTGGGCATTCGAAAATTTCGTCTGTAAGCGACGAGCCACTTTATGGTACTTGAGGGTACCACTTGGTTTGGTTTTGTCCAAGGGTTTGCTAAACGGCACATTGAATGTGGCAGCAATCGTGTCCACCAGATGTTGACCGTTAAAATAATAGCCTGCAGGAATTTTCAACAGATAGATGTACCATAGAGTATCGGGGGACAAAGAGGCATCTACGGTTTTGTTTTCATTCAAGCATTGTTGAACTTCGACCTCAAAAGTGTTTTAATTCTCAGTGATGTTTTTCATTTTTGTTGGGTGAATCATTTCGACCAAAGCTACCTCTCAATGGGCTTCATGATCCAATTGGATGGCCTGAGGTAATGTGGCCGTGAAACAGCACAAAGTATTGTAGGGAAACAGATTCATGGAGCTGTCACTGGGTAAAGTTAAGTAAAATTGGTTATTCATAATTCCAGAGTTCTGCTGTCCGAGGTGTCACTCGAGGTCAGAGGTATTTCTAGTTGAGGATTCCTTTTCTTGTGATTGTTGGGATGGTGACTCACGTTAGGCGCACGACTCCCGTTCTTACCGTTAGAGTATTTCAGGGAAGGATTGGGGAGAAGGTAACCGATCCAGCTGCTCAGTAAAATGGTACACAATTGTTTGTCTCCTTGTCGAAAACTCAAATTAGCAATGGCAGCACCGATGACACAATGCACCACAAAGATTTGGCGGAAAAAGACGATTTGCGTGTTAGGCACATGTTCTCCATACCACACCCACAAGGGTTGCTTTTGTAGATCTTGCAGAGAAGAACTCGGTGAAGGAGTGGTCACTGTGCTGGATGAGGCTTGTTGAAGGGCATGATGGTCACTTCTTTTTATAGTCGATGACAAGCGATACAAGAGGCAAAACTCGGTGGATCTCCTTTCTGATGTACTTTGACTTCTACTTGACACGAAGTTTGACTACTTTTCTTTTTCCATGATCAAGAATGCTTTCGATATCGTACATTTATTCTTTTCTCTTGGTCACTCGTTGTAACTCGGGCAAGTAGAATGTTCCTTTTAACACTTCTCCGTTCATGTCTTCCAATTTATAGACTGTAGGATCACGGCACCGCACTCATCCAGTGACACGAAAGAATTCGGTGGTCCAGTTGGGTAAGTAACCTTTGCCGAAAGTGCGACTGGTTTTGCCAATGCGCACCCAATTTCCCGTCAACACTCCACGTTTCTTGGGGAGAGGTACAGTCGGGGACGTACCAAACATGCGCTCAAAGACGGTAACTTCGTTGTCGGGGGTCACTTCTTGGGGGGTACATCCGATGCTCCGATGGTAAAATTGGTTGTACGCTTTGACCAGGTTCGGTAAGACGTCGATGTATTTGTGCTAATGCGTAAAATATTTCTTCGTTCGTTTTTTCAAGGTACGTTGAAAACGTTCCACGATGCTGGCTTTGGTTTTTGCATTTTCGGGGGAGAAAAAATGAATGTCTCGTTTCTTCAATTCTTTTTGGAAAGCTTGCTTCAAAAATTCGGTGCCTTTGTTGGTTTGCCATCGAAGAGGGTGACGACCACTTTGTTTCAACACCAGTGTTAGGGCTCGCACTAACTTAGTGCTCAATTTGGAAGTAAATGGCACGACCCAGACAAATTAGGAAAGGACGTCGATGACACTAAACAAATATTTGAGGCCACGATTGTAGGTGGCCGAATGAGAGACATGGGCTAAATCGGCTTGCCATTGATAATCGATGCCCTCCATAATGTTTGTCGAATGGATTTGTATAACGTGTACGTGGCTTGTTCTTGTAACCATCGTTGCACTTGAGGTTAACGGGAAATTTGGAGTCGGTTTTTGGCAGCACGATACAACTTCTGAACTCCTCCGTATCCCACGCGATGGGTGCATCGTAGCAAATGCTGGGAAACAAATTATCCATTAGCACCTTTTTTTTTAATGTCACCTACTCTTCACTGATGCTACTCTTTTCTTCGTGTGGTATTTTGTTGGACTGTAATGTTTGGTGTGTCCGACGAGCAATAGGTATCGAGGAGAATCCTGAACAGGGGTACTCAGTTCTTGTTTAATTTCTGTCTACACTTTCCTTTTCTCTTCTGAGGAAGAAGGGGTTGCCATCATCTTTTAAATCCAACCAACTCTGGATATTGGTTGTTTTAACATCCGTACGTTTTCTGGTGAAGTTTGAAACTCTTCTTCTCCTTTTTCTGTCTTGGTCACTAAGCGGTGGTGGTTTGCTTTTCATCAGGGTCTTAAAATCTTTCAGAGTCGGTCGAGCTGTTTCGTCTAAAGCTCTCTGGTGAAAGAGTTGAAGTCGTTGCAAACTTGACTGTACCGTTGCGATTGTTCCTTTTCTGACAAATCGCTGAGATCCATCAACGATTGCAATTCATGTTGTAACTGGGACATCTCGGTCAAATGAGGTTTAGGAGGTAAATGCGGGGTACGTTGTTCTTGCCAACGATGAAATTCCATCCATCGTTTTTAAGACACTAAAGTCAGTTTTCATCCTTCCTTTAGATTCCAAAGCTCACGTCTGAGATCTTTTTAACCCGAGAAATCTTTTTTATCTTCTTGGACCTTTTTATGTTGGACACATGGATAAAACACCTCCCAGAAGTCCTCCCAGCATGGCTCCCGTTATTCCTTTGATAAGGGGTCCTATCATGGGTAAAAATCCTCCGCGTTGCACCAACATCTTTTTCTTTTGACGGATAGGTATTTTCATTTTGAACCACCTGGCGAAGAGTGTGTAGATGACTGGCGAAGCGTTCTTTCTGGTGTTGAGACAAAGGTACCGTTTCTTTCAAGACATTCATATAACATTCGCTCACGGAACCGATGACGTCTTTGGAGGCGGTTTCAATGAGTTGTATTAGCATAGGTGGAGGGGCTTTGGACATGACGACAACACGTCCCAATATTTGGCTAAACGAGGTGGCAGTCCGTTCCTTTTCTTTCCATTTTTGGCTAGAGAGTGGTGGTGTGCACTTCTTTTAGTGAACATCTTTTTGGTTCAGGAGCAAAAACTACACTGAAGTCCATTGCTTGACATGCGTCCTTTTATCTTCTATTTTGGGGGTGTATTTTTGGATAAGGTTTGATATACCACACTGTGTGAGCATATGTTCTACCATTCCAGCGCCAAAAGGTACTTTCCTTCGGCTGCTCCTCCTTTTCCTTGGACGATGGGGTCTTTTCTGAAGTAGACGTCGATCCTTGGCTAAGCGTTTTTTCGGATGCGGAGTCAAATGACAAGACAGTCCTTTTCTTTTTCCTTTTTTCTTTTTGGACAGGAGAACGACGCTGGTGGTGGTGTGCACTTCTTTTAGGTGACATCTTTTGGCGTTCAGGAGCACAAAAACACTGACACCCATCGTTTTCCCCAGGTCTCTTTTATAGGGGAATGCGTCGCCACTGATTGTCGGTCCGTCGTATCATTTTCATGGCAGGCATCACCCGACGTTGACGGGTTCTCAACGAAATAAATCGGGGCAGTTCTTGCTTGGATAAATCCAGTAAATTCTGTCAGATGCCCAATCTCTGTCGGTCTTTGATTTTGGGAGGGGGATACTTTGTTATCAGTTGCCACAACAGGTAAAGAGGAGAAGGCGTTGACGCTGCAGGAGAAGTTCCTGGAGACAAGGGTTTCCATTTTTTCGTCAAATTAGGAAAGACGAGTGTGAAATTGAGTTTTGCTGGCATCATTAGCAACGCGGAAGTGGAAGAACCTGAGGCTATTGGAGACACGGTCACCTTCGCTGCAGGTCGCGGTTTGGGGATATAAGGTTGCGTCCTGGTCCAAGTGCCTCTCTTGCGTGTAGAAGCTGTTTTCTGCGGTCTTTTATTGGGGCTTTTCTTTTTCTGAGGACTTTTCTTTCTCTGGGGCTGTGACCTGGTCTTGACACCACTGCTCATTTTGTTCTGGTTCGTTTGGGTCGGGAAGTGGCTTGTTTCTTGGGGATGACTTTGGGGGCATTGGGATCCCATTTTAAGAGGGAGCGAATGATGACACCTCCTTGAGAGCCGCTACCTCCAGGTTACAAAATGATTTGCTTTTTGGTTTGAGTGTCTATGCGGGGGTCTGCCAGATGCGTCAAGGCTACTTTGTTTCTCTCAAAAAAAGCGTTTGGTTTGATGTGGAATGTGAATGGTGCCTTTCAGTAATTAACTTGCTGTCACCGTCAACGATCGTAAGACTTCTCTGATACTAGCTTCTAAGACACGAGCACGTATTTGTGGATTTCTTTTCGCGACTAATGCCGTACAAGGCACGAATCAATTTGACGGGAAGACTGAAGGGACGTCATGTTGACTATGTGTGAAACAGACCAAAAGTATCAGAGGTTTTCATAGATTTGTTTTAAGTCGACGGGGACGTGTACATGACAAGCCCTCCGTCTTGGCACCAGTGGTGAAACAGAGGGGTACGAAATCGCAAATAATCGGCGGTATTGGGTTTAAAGTCTACGAGTAAATGGACGTAAGGGCTTTGAGTGGCATCATCGTACGCATGAGTCTTGCAAGGAGTTCCTAACTGTTTGACTAACACTTGCACTTGCGATTTATCTCTAGGGCTTTTACACAAGACCACGTAATGAGCATTGAAACTGATGGTGCGATGGGCTTTACTTTGTTGAAACAAATTTTGGGTGATGTAAATGACACTGGCATTATGATGATGCCCTTTACGCGTAAACCAGAGTTTAATTTCTTCTTCGTCTTCTTCTAACATGTCATCGAAGATGACCACATGAGTTTGACTGGGCTTAGACAGGATCCCGTCGTCATCGCCAGGAATGCCTTCCTCAAACTCGATGGAATCGCCTTGACTTTCTAGCAGAAGGCTGAACACCGACTGCCACTCTTTGTAACACCACACGATACTATGAGGTGGACGATCGATTAAATGATGTTTTTGTTCGATCAAACGTTTGACAAATTCAATTTTGCCTGAACCACTCGGTCTAGCATTAACATGTTAAAGGGATGGCGAAGACACAAGGCCTCCCAACTAGCACGATCTAAGTTTTCGTTGATGACTTTGAACGTGGTGGAAGAGGGAGCAGAGACAGCAGAAGTAGCCATAGTGAAGGGAATGTCACTTTTGAAATGAAGACAGACAAGACAAGAGTTTCTATACTTTTCTTCAGGATACGTTTATTTCAAAACATTTTAAAAATTGAACATGAAAGACAAAACTACATAAAAGCCAAATGGTTAAGTACATCGATAAAATAACACCAAAACGATCAAAGTCGAATATAAACAAATCACTGTACAACAGTTTTGGTGACGAAGGTGTGCTGTCCAAGGAATTGTTTGTAATGTTCTTAGAGGCCCTACACTTGGCACAGTCACACAGGGGTCCTCCCAGAATGGCCTTTCGGGGATGGCTATGTCACTGATGGTCCTGTCCTGAATGGAGTGGTTTACCTCGGTGTCGGGTTCTTCTTCTTCTGACACTGTGGCTAACACAGGTTTAAAAGTTACTTTTTTCACTGAACGTTTGATTTATGATCACAAATCTTAGGTATAGTTTTCCGCTTCTTTTGTCCAAGCCTCGAAACCAAAACTTCTCCAGTCACGTACATCTGGCCAGTGTGGGTGTAAGTCACAAGCTATACACATATCTTCGTAAACATCTTCAGTGACTAAAAGTTGACGAATCTTTTTTTCCCGTAGAGATCGAGAAGTATCGAGATGAAAGCGCAAGGCTTTTAACAGAATGAGTGTCTCGAGTACATTTAAAGGTTCTACCCTCATGTTTTTGGTGGTACTGTGAGGTACAGATCGTAAATAGCCCACAAGGAATCGGTTGGTAAACGAAATCCCAGAAAGGAAGTCAGTAAGACACACACCACACGTCGACAAATTGATTGGATACAGTTCTCATAAAAAAGTGTTGGTAATCCGCCACAGTCTGAATGCTGTCATTGATTTCCTTTTACGGCAATTGTTATATCACTAATGATAAAGGTCGTGGCATGGTAGCAAGTTTTATACCTCTTTTTGTCGGAGGGAATAAGTATACTTTTTGCACTGAACTGATTGTACACCGTCGACGTATCCAAATAGTTTGTCACTAGTTCACACACGAAACACCGCAAAGGATTTTCCTGCATAGACAAAATTTGATCGCGTAAAAGATTTTGGTAATCCTCTAAGTCTTCCTATGGAATTTCTTGTAGTATGGACACTAAGTAAGTGGAATCAGTAGCAACCAAAGTCTTCTGACCCTTGGGTAGTTGATCAATGTCTGACCATTGGAATGCTTTCAAATGAATCAGTCTTCTTATTGCATTCAGGTACCAGTGGTTCCAAAATTGGTGACGTAACGGATGCAATTGTTCTTTGCGTTTGACTTGTATTTTGACAAACTCTCGGTAAATGTGTTCTCTCAACTACACAGGCAAACCACAAATGTTCTCATGTAAAGTATCCATCAAGAGATTACTGAGGTCGTCCCACTAAAGGTAGGTGGTGACAGTGCAGAGACCATCGAGCATGTTCCAGGTAAGCAGAATCTTTCTTCTCCCACTCGTAAAGTGACACACTGCAACTGAAGCACTTGACTTTATCACATTGTCCCAGCTCTGGCTAAGTCTTCGGAGGTAGGTCCTCCCAGATAGTTAGGCCACTTTCCTTGAAAGGATTGGAAACGACTTTCAAAGCCTCAGTATTCAGACAAACGCACAGGAAACGAATATTCTTCTTTCACAGGCTCATTTCGATGAGGGCACGGTGAAACCAGCAGTAGTTTGTTCAGGTATGGATGACATCCGTCGGGTGGTAGCCGCATGGTTTCATGTGGAGAATGAGATTGACCATGAAACCAGTAAAGAGTCCACAATAACGTGTGGCATCGCTTTCGCATACGTCAGGCTGACACGCATAGCATCACTTTCCATGGCAGGTATTGCAGTAGTTCCCATGACGTTGTACTGAATCGCTGCGGTCACAGCGTACGGCATCCCTGCAATCGCAAGGCATAGCATCGCACTCCATTTGAGAATCAACGAACTTGAATGGTGTCTGTTAGTTAGGATTCATCTTTTTCGCTTGGCAATGGTAGACACAATGCCCTATCGGTCTTATACGTTTTCCCTTTATATGCTTACCAATATCGACGTGTCGGTACGGTAAAGTGAAGTGAGTGAGAAGTCGCACTCGCTTCTGGTACACGATTTGATACAGTTTTTCGATAGTTCGACTGACGATTTGGTGTGTACCTAAACGTACAATCTTGCGAAGCTCGTAGGTGGTCACTTTAAAATGTTGATCCTCTCCAGACTGTAAGGCTTCTTTCAATACCCCAAAGTTCACCACTGACTGGTGCGATAAATGAGAGTAAGTCCTTTCACTTTACATTCGGTGTGCACTTCCTTTTGGGGGTCCCGATATTCGTGGCCATAAGTTTTGGGACCACCACTAGCAAAACATATAATTTTGTCGTTGTGGTGCTCGTCCGTCCAGGCACCTAAATGGTCTCCTTCGATGACAGGGTGCCGGCGACCCAGGCAATCGATGTAGATTGAACTGTCCGTGTCAAAATACAGCACACGATCTCCTAATTTGTTTAAGGCTTGGTACACTTTTAAACGATCATGGTCTGTCACGTAAGCCGGAATGATGACATTCCAAATTCGTCGGCTTCTACAAAGTCCAGTTCTTCTTCGTAATTGACCAGGATCAACCCCTCACGGAGGACGTCCACGTGTTTCAGGTATTTAGTTTTGTCGTGAATCATCTGGAAGTAGCGGTAAGGTTCTGTCAAATTCTTCGTCTTGGGTAAACACGGTCGTTGTGCCATTTTGCCCCACAAGCAATTTATCATCACTCTGGCAAATGATCGTCTTCCTTCGTTTTTCTCGATGTGGTCTTAAGTGATGCCTTCCTGCTCCCAAAATTTCTCTTTGAATTTATTTTGGTCTTCGGCAGTTTGGCACCAGGAAGGATAGCGATTGGCTTCTTGTTTCAGTTTCAAGAAGGTATCCACGTAGTCTGCGAAAATGCCTTTCTGAGTCTCGTCACAGTTGTGGTACTGTTCTGTCTTGAGAAAGTGGTATATTTCGTACACTTCTAACAATTGGTATTCCAGGTCCAGAGCTTTAAACAATTCCATGTTGAGCCATGTCCCCGTGAATTCACGTTCCTCTTGACTGTGAGGACAAGGTTGATCTTGGTTGCAAGTTTCGGCACAAGTGCGACACAATAAAAACATGTTTTCCTTGGCAATGGTGAGGTAAAACGGAATGATACAAGTCTGTGGGAGGCAAGACTTTACATTTAATCAATCCTTCGTATTGTCGAATGTTGTCCAGGTAGATGTGTTCTGTCCGCAACTGTGGGTGTTCAGCGGGAATGTGACAATATTTTGCACACGTACGGATACAGCAAACACACGTCCAAGTATTTGATTTCTTCTCCTCTCTCCTCGTCGGCGTGGTACAGCAAACTTGTGGCATTCGTCCGTCCTCCGTACAAACTGTTCCCCGAGTTCAGAGGGTCCACCAGCTTGTAACTTTCCACGATACGTTTTAACTCGGGATCGGTTTTCAAACGGTGATCGTACTCGTGTTCCCACAATTCCACCACTTGATATCCTTGCTGTTCTAACTTTAAGTGGCGTTGACAAGTAGCTTCATACAAGTCTTCCATGTACGTTGTAAAACTTCATTTCAGTGTCACCCTGAGGGTCGTAGATTGGACATCCGTGAAATAAGCAAACGTTAAACTCGTACACGATCTTATGGTTTTCTAAGTCCCAATCATCCAATGAATACGTTCCGATGGTCTTTTCACCTCCACCGTTTCGAGCGTGTTGGATCCATTTGTCTTCCATGTCACACAAGTAATGTAGCCAGCGTAGAGATTTGACCGGGGATTGACGTTTGACAAAAGTGGTCGTTTGAGGGCGTACGACAGCCACAGTCTTCTCGGGCATGAATCGTTGGCGGTACACTAAGGAACACGCTTTGGCAATGGTGCAGGCTTTTTCAAAGGATCGATCTCTCCATGCTCCATGAACAATTCTCGAAATTTTCCACAGCAGCGCAGTGAAATGTCCACGTCGGATCGACAATATTTTAACATTTCTTCCTCAGATTCGAAAGGGTCCGATATGTGAGTGTAGTAACAAGCATTGAAAGCTTCTCTTTATTCGGTGCGCATGCTGTTGGGGTCGTAATAGTGAAAATCAGGCAAATGGGGTAGAAAGGCATGTTGCTTAGCTTCGTTATTGAAAAAGTGCGAAAAATATCCTTTGGCCATTTCTGTCATTGCAAATGTTTTAGGCATTCGACTTAAAGGCATGGCCAAGTAACTCATTGAATCTTTAAACTGCACTTGCCCCATTACATGGAACTGAGCTTAGCTCCATTCAAAGTGACTTTCGGTGGTTCGGTGCCTTTTGCGTATAGTATTTGAGAAGAAACTGTCCATCATATCCCAAGAAATTGTGAGCCATCACCGTGACATATCGATGGTAATGTCCGTAAGGTTCGATGTCCTCTTGACTCTACGTTTCGTCGATAGGTTTTAAGATCCATTGGGCAAAACTGGCCTCCAGGAATCTTGCTACATTTTGAGCAATGACAAAAGTTTGTATTTTTGATGCACTTCTCGTACGTTCGATGAGCTATGCAGAAATTAGGAATGTGAATGCCGGTCTCTTGCATGCATTCGAAATCGAAAAAGATGAAATTCCATTTCTTGTGGTCATCTTCCTCTTCCTTCTGTTGGGTTGGAATTTTTTAATGTAGCATTCGTCTTCCAAGTCCACGATTTGGTGACAAAAAATGTGACATCGTTTCTTTCCTGGACATAGGTGTGCCTTGGCATTATTACTACGTATAACATGTCTACAAGTAGGGCACAATCTAAGGAGTTGTCAAGCACTTTTCTGATGTGAATCTTGCGTTTCCAGATGTTGCTGGTAACAGGTTGGGCTGATAAAAGTTCGCTGACAAGTTGGGGAATGCATTCGTTGTTGTCTTTCGTCAAGACATTGTTTAGAGGCCAAACATCCTGGGCATTTCGATTCACAATGCTTGTATTGCTCTCGATTTTTATAGCCATAGTCACATTTCTCACAATAATAACTGTATCCCAGGAATGTGGCGATACTGGTAATTGCATCTAAATGTTCATCGAGACGATAGATTTGAATGTATTTTCCGACTTTGAAATTTTGTCTGGAAACAACATAGGTCCACACAGTTCTTGAGGGCGTAATTTCAAAGTGTAGCATTGAGCTAAGACGTCTTGCAGTTTTTTCATTTCAGGAATGCCACAGAGTCTGTCTTTAGATAGGCCAGCTTGCTGTAACAGGAGTTCTGCTTCTCTTTGTTGTTTGGCTCGGTTCGATTTTCAAACGTTGTCCCAGGCTGTTTTCCATTCCGCCGTGTTGTTCTTGTCGGCATACGTTTGTCCCACCACAATAGCACGGGCTGAACACATCTGGTCTTGAGGGTTATTAATTCGGACAATTCTGCGCTTAATGCTGCGAAGGTCGTCCACCAAAAACACTTTTCTACGTTGTCCGGTCCCTTGGGGAAGAGAAACGTGGGTCGTGTACAGTGTCGCTTTTCCAGCAGTGATGTGAAACTTGTCGTTGGATTGTTGCACATGTTGACTCTTGTCGGTGACTTTGGAAGGTGTCAAATCTGATGGCCTGATAAACTCCATCCAAACGGGGGGGACTTCAAACTGTCGTGATATATGAAAAGTTTCAAGCGATCGTCTTCTTTGGCTTGACATTGTCGTTTCAGTGTGGTTAAAAAAGAATTCCAGAAATCGGTGATGAACTCTTCTGCTTTCTCCAGCGGTACGTCTGGCTTGAAATCTTTAAACTTCACCTTGTACGTGTAGATTGTGGTTCTAAATTTTCTAGAGGAGCGTTTATCCGTCTCTCGAATGTGGTAGTAGTTTTCAGGGGTTACTGGTGGTGGACTTTGGTTTGAAGTAAACTCTAGGTCTGGATTCTGATTCACTCATATTATCTTCAAAATAGCTGGCATGGATTTGAGCCAAAACTTAAGCTAGTGTGCGATGCGATAGGTCACGTTTCTGCCTCTTACTTTCTTCTCCTTTCTTCACGAAATGATGCGATCGTTTCATCTTGATTGCAAAAGGTCAAATGACTACATTTGAAACGCCATAGACCCCTGTATATCAATGTAAGGTCAGTGTCTTACCTATATAAAGCGTCATTGTCTTCCCTCAATGTATTCATTTCACTCTCAATCCTACCAGAAAGATGGAAGAGTCAACACAGATCGAACTTCTGATAAGAGCTTTGCGAGGTGTCATACGAAGGTTTTCTTCAGAGAAGCCGACGGACTGCTCCTCCTCCTTTCGAGATAAAAGTCGAGATGCTTGCTATATCCGTCAGAAAAAAGGACATTGGTCTTCAGAATGTCCATAACGTCAAAGTAAGACAGGCATTAAAAGAGATAAAGGTCAAGATACATGTTATCATTGTCAAGAAAAAGGACATTAGTCTTCAGACTGCTCTAAGAAATAAAATGAGAAGGAGGAGGAGAGGGGTTCCGAACAGGAAGAAGAGGTACTCTCCGATAAAGAAGAACCCAGACACGTTCAGAAAGAGAAGAAAGGAAGACGAGAAGACAGTGAGGAAGAAGAGGAAAACCTGTGAGAATGAAGAAATTCAAAAAACTGCGAGACTGAAAAGACAAAGAAGTCTATGAACTTTTTAAAGTGATGTGTTGTGAAACTGGATTGTAAATTTGTACCAGAGAATATACCAGAAAGAAGAACGTAAATGTCTCTTGGTTTTGATTTTTATAATAAGGACCTACACTCACGTACTCACACACGTCCATCATGGGGAAAAAAACGGGATTTGAGTTTTATTTGATTTTGGCAAACATTGAGTAATTTCTTTTCGAGAGAGATGGGTGGCCCTGAAAAGGGCCGTTGGGTGTTTTTCTTTTTTTTTTTTTTTTTTTTTTGTTTGTTTGTTTTTAAAAAAAAAAAAAAAAGCAACTCATGAACGGGAAGTAATGAGCTTTAACTGCCTTATCCATTTGCCACGCCAAGACCTACTTCTGGATCTACTACTGTCGATGATTTGGTAGAAATGACTAGTGTTGGTATCTCAGGCGTAGTAGGCGTGTTGACGGGGTTGGACTGTTTGGCTCGGGAAGGTCTTTTCTCTTAGGTCGTATTAAAAAAGTCTGATTCATTTGTTTCTGAATCCTTAACTCTACCAAAATGTCTAAGGGTACCGTCATCGTTTGATTTTCACCGTCCTCCTTCTCTCCTAGACCATGTTTTTCTCTGCTTCTTCTTCTTCCTGTCGTTTTCTTCTTGCCTCTTCTTCTTCTCGTTGTTGCTTTTGAATGAGAAAGGTTGGTTCTGCTTCCTTCTGCTGTTGCAAAAATTTCTCCAATTCTTCTTTCTGTCTCTGTTTAAAATCATAGACCTACGGTAAAGGTGCTGGTACAGGAACAAATAATTCTTGTGAAGAAGAGAGAAAATCCACTAAATCCCAATTAAAATCGTTCTCTTCTGGAAGAAGGACTTTGCTTTGGTAACCGCTGCTATGCCATCACTTCTTGTCTCCACGGCCGGTGCACCCCAATTCATTGTCTTCGTAGTTTCCGTCATGTTCTAAAAATGTCGCATTGATTCATTGCGCACAGACACAAGCTCGCCTATATAGCGAATATGACGTCACAGGTAGCTCTCTTCGGATTGGAAGACAGACTCTGCACTGTGACTGAATGTTGTAACGCGTGTTAGGATTGGTAAAAGAACTCAATCCGTTTCGATCCGCTCTTCCACTAGTAATAACCTCGGTTCACCTCATTCCATTCATCTGTTCTCGTCACAAGATGTGGACTAACGTAGAATCGTCTACCCTCCTATCGTCGATGCTGTTCAACCCGGACTATCACATGTATGTAAAATCACCATGGGCAATTACCCAGATCACAGAGACAGCCCTATGGAAACGAAGAACCTATATGGAGAGACAAGGCTGTCTGAAGCGAGTCTTAATCTACGGTCCAGAGGTCAGACGAAGTTTGAGGAAGAGAAGAAGATCCGTGTGATACCCTCTGTGTTAACTGAATGGTGTTAGCAAACAAAAAAACAACTCCAATGGCCCTTTTCAGGGCCACTCAATTGTCTCGAAAAGATATCTATTCTCTCTTGTCTAAAAATTGTTTGGTTGATTTTTTGTTTGTGCGAGATTTATGTCCATAAATCTATATATGTCTATGTCTCTATGTGTCTAACCCTGTCTCTAACCACGTCTCTTTGTCTTTGTCTCTATTTGTCCCTAGAGTAGCGCATATTCATGTCACCCCGTTGCCACACAGATCCGCCCGAATGAGGTCAGCCACTTGCAACATTGTTGCCAGTGTCCAGTATCGTGACGTCACCCCCCGATCAATTCGTATTGTCCGTATACAGGCCCAATACATTCCCCATGTTCAATTTCCTTTGTCCGTATACAGGCCCAACCTTTTGTCCGTATATTTCTTGTCCGTATAAATCTTGTCCCTATATCGCCTCCGGGGTGTGGGTGTGGGTGTGTGTGTGTGTGTGTGTGTGTGTGTGTGTATTGTAATGTTAATTCCCATTGTCCCTATATCGCCGCCCTACACTACTTATGGATGTTTGAGGATCCAAATAAAGTGAATAATCGCCATTTAAAGGTATGTGTAAGCAAATTCTAAAAAAAAAACGACACCCGTTGCTGAAACGTTCGGTAGAGAACGCATATGTGACCTGTATGACTTTTATAGAGTTAGAATAAATGTACTTTGCGAAATGTTCTATCGCAGAGGAAATCCAATCTGTGCACTGATATTTTAAGATATAGGAATTTCCTTACTCCTAGTAATCCAATTACGTTCAAAACCAAAAGGAAAGAAAAACACTTCAAAGTAATCCCGCTCCTACGCTACAAAAAGAGAATAGTAATGCATCATATAGATTAACTAATATACATTGCTTGCCTATGTATTTCCAACATAAATCGTGGCATATTTTTCTCCCTCTGAAGTATTAAAGGTGCCAAAAACTTCAAGATCGCAACTTCAGAGAAACATACAGTCCTTACTAAACTGTTCATCCGTGTACTGTTACGTCAACGTATGGAGATTTCCTTTGCCTAGAAATCCGATTACTCCCAACAAGCACAAGACAAAACAATTCCACTTTAAAGGAGACCAGAAATAAAACGTTTCCTTTTATGTATGTAATTCTCTACAAATTTTAATTGACTGTAATGTTTATAAATTAAATATCGTAGGCGGATAGTGATTTTATTGCGCGAAAGATACCACGATTCCGTAAATTGCCGAGTTTTTCCGAGTTTTGATGAGATGACAGATCACGTGGTCCCGTGACGCAATACTAACCAGTCCTGGAATACTGCTACGGAGCCCCCACTTTGTTGGGGGTGGGTTGTTTTCTTGGTGGAATTGATTGACGGATTGTACCTTCTTACAAGGTGTCCGCTTTATTGGGTTATCGTCATCTAGAGGGTGATCGCCTTCGGTGTTATTGCCCGGATCCAGTAAATATTAATATAAAGTGTGAAACTTATAGGTGGAATAGACAGAGATCTGAGCAGATATATTAACAGAATGACACGAGCCCCCGTACATGCAAAACAACAACAACAAAACAACAGTTTAATCAATTGCATAACAACTGTGATAATACATTACATTAGGAAGATACACTTCTTTTGAAATAAATCATTCTCCGAATTTCAAATACAAATATACTTATATAAATAGCCGATCTGTTTTAAATGATAGAATTGGTTCATCATAGAATCGAGTGAATAATCGAAGTCGTTGTATTGTACAACTTCATAACGTGCTTATTTCCAGTTCATTCCAACTTCACTGTGGCTGTTCTTCTTGGTCCTTTCCACTTTTCCTTCTCCAAACTCTCTATTGTCTCGCCTCTTTCAGCCCTCGAACTTTGTGTGGGTAGGTGGATACGTAAGTACGTGATACGTAGTTACTTGGATAAGTAGATCGTGGATACGTTCAGTGAAGCTACTTTCCCCTTTCAAAATAAACAGAGAAGCAACCTAAATTTCCCGTCAGATATCCTACTGGGAATAGATCATTGCACCCCTCTCGTTATGTCGGATATCGTTCTATCGGAATTCAAACAGATATCAAAGGCTATCTGGTCAAGCCAAACATGGCAGACTATAAACAAACCTAGTTTCATAAGATTAATGTACTTCCTAACGGCTGTTTCAACCTGACTCACATTATCATCACCCGAGACGTTACAGTTCTGTTCTCGTCTCAATTACACAAATGAATGAATGAAATTCATTACATGGCTTAACTACGTTAATTCTAGCGAATACACACATTCAAGTCTTTAGCATATATGAAATCTCACTTCATGGTTTAACAACGTTAATTTCAGTCAATATGCACTCAAGTCTTTATCATACGTGAAATCATCTAAGGTCGGTGAATTCACACGGATTCTCGTAATTCATATCAACTAAGGTAAGGCATGAAATTCTTAGAATACCTATTTTCCTATAACAGTCAAGACGACACATTCAAACTATTCGTCAAACTTATATAAAGAAAATATTTGTACGGATTCAGATAGATGAACTCACACAGTTGTATTCATGTCAAGAAAATTGATCTACGAATTTAAACAAATAAATTCATGCAAATATAAGCAAATAAACCAAGCAAATCGTTATATTGATATCAACGAATTACATGAGATTGGCGCAGATACCTTGTGCTTTCAAGCTTTGCTCGCTTCTACCGCCAGAATTGTGTCCATCGTCTTTCCAGACATCCGGCCCCTTGGATGATTGTTTTACGAGAGAATTTCTTCTAAATTCGAACTCGGAGTGTCTTCCCTTTGTTTTCTCTTGCAGAAAAACGTATACTGGCTAAATTTTGCGATGGGACACATTAAAACCATGAAATTTCGTGTGGGAACCACGCCCCTTATTTAGCGTAACCAATCCGGATTAAATATATCTCCCGCCTTTTATAACTAGGCACCAAAATTGTAGCCTGCCTGACCTCGAGATTTCCAAATAACTGATTCTGGAAAATTTCAAAATCTGACATTTCCGATACAAGATCGAAGTTAACCCTACCCTTCCAGTCTGTCTGACTGTTAAATAAACGAATGCTTAATTAAGAATCACTTCTCTCACATGACACAGACATTAAAAATCCTGTATTACGGCAATTTAACACGCAACGGTCCTCATAAATCTAATTAATCGTTCACCTGCCCAAATTAATGTGCTCTTCATAGATCGACAGAAATTTGTACCCTTACAAATACAAACAGAAACATGGCGAGTGAGACAGACAGGAGGAGAGCAGATTTGGGTTGCACATTCAAAAGTTGAATCTGCTTCCGAGATGTGCTCATAAATATATCTGTTGAATTGTGTGTTAAGAGTGTGTTTAAGACGTGAAAGCAGAAAAGTAGAACAGTAAGAAGGTGCTCATATTTCATATTTTGGAATTTATAAAAAGCAATGTAATTTTAAAATAAATACTTGTTCATTGTGAGATGTGTAAAAATGTGATGAGGATTAAGTGATGGTGCCCAATGTAAAAATTAAAAACTTATCACAATGCAATAAATTCATTTAAAAAGGATGAGGTTCAATCGTATTATGTGTAAATGACATATTCATTACCTACCCCCCCCACACACACACACACAACACACACCACCTTAAGGACTAATATCTTGAAAATATACATTCAACACTGAAACATTGAGAGATAATACTGAATTGTGGGTGAAGAGACTGAAACGGGGACCGATTTGTGTGTGAAATAATTACCGAGGAGGTGTAAAAGGCATTGGGAACGGTTTTCATCGGTCGTAACTTAAGCATTAGTTTTTCACACACAAAAAAAAATTCACCACAAATAAATGTGCAAAGCAGAAATCATAAGTAATTAATTTAAGCATTAAGAAGCTTTCTTCTTATGGTTCATTTACAGTATATTTTATATGCAGCCTACATTTAGCGTATTGACAAATCTGATAATATATACATGTCTGGTATAATAGTTTATGTACTGTACTGGTCAGCGCTCAAAGAAAATTTTTTTAGACACAGGCCCCGGGCTGGTGATTCAAATACACTCAAAAGCCCTGACTGAATTCCACAAGCCCGGACAGTTCATACCTGTCAACTCTCAAGCCGGGAGAAAAACCTCCCGATTTTGGGGTATTTCCACATCTACCTCCCGATCTCGTAATACCTCCCGATTTTTCGAAGAGAATTCCCAATTATTACATTATGTCTGTCAATTTTAATTTCTCAGAAAGAAAAAATCCCCAAACCATATATAAATAAATATCACGTATGCAATCCACGGATGCCATATTCTACTTTATCATTTGTGAATATTGTAGTGACGAAATCAGTGCCGGATTTAGGCATAAGCTAAACAAGCTACAGCTTAGGGCCTCACAGTCTGAACTCACAGTCTGAAGGGGCCTTTCAAATTTATTTTATACCAAATAGGGCCTCTACAACTTCCCATAGCTTAGGGCCTCGCTATATCTAAATCCCGTACTGGACGAAATAATTAGCATCACACGACAGTTTTTTTCTTCAGTAAATAGAATGTTAAGATTAAATATTACTCACGTAAATTTCAGATTTTTTTAAACCACTACAACAGTACTATAGTAAACAAAAAATTAAATAAAAAAAAATTGTCATCAGTTAGCTTAAATCCCATGAATCATCACTGTGAATGCTGTGTAATTTTCTCTGCAAACAAATTCACATCTCATTTCCGCCAAAGAAACTCGGCCAGTTAACACCTGACATTCCTCTACCGTGTATGTAAAGTTTAATTACCGTGATTAAATTACAAGAAGGAATAAAACAAAATATACCAGGCAGTATATGTGCACCCAAAGAACTAATTCAGAATAAATATTTTAGTCAGTAAGCAGTGTTACCTGCCTTAAGACTTAAACCTAAGGAAATAAGGTGGGACATAAAACGTGGTAAAACAGTTGCCACATGTACGGTAACTTGTGACTGCAGATTTGAACTGTTAAAATGAAGTCCTAGGCATCGCAAGTTACAACAAAATAGGGCATCGTTTATTTGCCAATCAATTGCTGGTGCTTACATACACACACTGTCGAACATGGTTTCTTTGAAGTATGTCAGAATATTTAAATATTGGCATTATGGTCGCAGATGATACTTCAGAATAAGGTTTTCTTCTATAGTGCTTTTATTATTATTCTATATTTCCATTGATTTCTGGTCTCCTTTAAAGTTATCCAGCTCCTGCTGAACATGAAAAGAACCAATCCTTCCCCAAATAGATTACGTGATCTACTGCTTTTGTCCCCTGCCACAAAATTATTTTCAAAGTTTTTTTCCTCACCAAGTCAAACAATGAATTAATGAATTAAATACAACGGGTTCTTCAAGCTCATGTGTGTTTTATTTATTGCATGGGTGGGGGTGTTCATGTGTGTTTTATTTATGTCATGGGTGGGGTGCTCATGTGTTTTATTTATCTCATTGGTGCGTGGGGGTATCACTGAGTATCATGCGCATGAAGAAAATATATATTTTCTCTCTCTTTTTATTCATCTTATTCTTTCTTTACATTCCTTACCATTATTACACCAGTAGTTATGGGGTATAATAGAGGCAAATACAGGACTATGAGGTCAAGTGAAAATCCACTCTCAAGGCACCTTGCACATGAAAATTTAAAACTTTTTCGCATATCTAGCAAGAGGTTTAATGAAATTTTTCCAGAATATAAATTTTCTTGTATTTGGACCGTTGCTGTTCCGATCTTAAAGGAGAGAGAGAGAGAGAGAGAGAGAGAGAGAGAGAGAGAGAGAGAGAGACTGTATGGAGGGAGTAAGTGTTATTGATTCAATTTTATATTAAACAATGTTACAAGTATGTATGTAATAATTTGTCAGCGTTTGCATGTTGTTGTTATTTTATTTTTTTTACTTTCTGGAAGCTTTATTGTGTTTATCGAGATGGATTATGGTAAAACATGTTTAAAATGGTATAACTGGCAAAAAGTTCCAAAATACTTCATTCTGTCTATTTTTTAATCCAGTATAGATGTTTCTTCTAATGATTTATGAATCTGAAGACGAAATGCAATCACTGCTTGACACTGTCTACGAGTACGGTATCGTAGACAGTTAGCGTTGCCTGTAAAGACTGAAAAAGGAGAAGAAAATAAAAGTCTAGTATTTTTTAAACAGGGGCAAGATATGTGAAATGAAGCTTGCTAAAGTGTTTGCGTACCTTTTTCTTAAATTATCTAGTAACAGTAGGGAAGCCAAATACGTAAAAATGTACTAAATTGTTAACCTCATCATTAAAAGGGTATGTTCTATCTATATATCTATTTATCTCGACCGACTGCCTATGAAGTCTTTTGTCCGATCATAGAATGATCATTTTTGTCACACTTATTCCATATTCTAAACTTACTTGTACTAATATAATTATATTTATTTACAATGTTCTGTAAACAATGCATTTTCAACGTACGTGTGCGTGTGTGTGTGTGTGTGTGTATATATATATATATATATATATATATATATATATATATATATATATATATATATATATATATATATATATATATATATATATATATTTGTTTCATGATATGAACATCATTACGAGTAAATGAAGAACTGAACTAAATCGTAATTAACCTGTGTTCATTCTATCCACGTAAACGTGTTTGAATTGCCTCCTCTTACTACCATTTATATAACTAAAACGTCGACAACACTCAGTTAATTGTTGCAGTTAATTCCTATTATCAGTGGAAGATGTATGATAGTGGAACAGCCTGAATTAACAGTTTGTTGGCTCTTGAAATGATAAGCTTTATTATTATTTTATTACTGTATGAGAGTAAACTCATTGGTATATGCTGCATTTAACGAACAAACAATTTACATTTAAAATAGTCAAGATGATGATAAACAGATTGTCGCATACTATCAGCCCAGGGCTATCTTCTGTTGTCGTGTATCTAGGTATTTATGCTGCTATATCGACTCGTAGATCCTAATGATGGACGAGACTGTTATCATTAATTTATTTTTCATACCGGTCTATCGACGACGCATGTATGAGAAAATCTTGCGATCTCTTGGTTTTGATTTTTTGGGGTTTTTTTTTTTTTTTCATCTTGACATTTAAAAGCGATATTTCATCTTGACTTTGCATGTTTTGCTGATTTAAATAGTAGCATTCATTTATTGTACATTAGGCTATAAAAAAGAGTACAAAATTTCTAAGCAGTCAACCTCTTCTTTACGTTAGCTAGAGGGTAATCAACTACTGCATAGGTCACGTCTGCTTTTACAGTATACACATGATCATGATGAAAATAAATGAAATTAAAGTAATGACGGCCTCTTTGTAACTAAGGATTTGTTGGGTTTTTTCGCAGTCTTTTATGTTTATTATGTATCTGTTATTCTTTTTAAAACTAAAACTTTTTATAGTCACTGTGTAGCTAATATTGTTCTGACATACTGTGAAACCACTACCTACCGACCAACCGACCTACCTACCAATCAACCCACCTACCTACCTACCAATCAACCCTACCTACCTACCTACCTACCTACCTACCGATCCACCTACCTACCTACCTATCTACCTTCTGCGACAAGACAAAAATACATAAAACAAAAAGAAAGTCAATCTTTTCTATACTATCAAAATAGGAGTGTTTTAATGAGTTGAAAAGAAAACAGATACAAATATTATTTCGTAGA
Source organism: Megalonaias nervosa (assembly GCA_016617855.1). Classification (NCBI taxonomy): domain Eukaryota; kingdom Metazoa; phylum Mollusca; class Bivalvia; order Unionida; family Unionidae; genus Megalonaias; species Megalonaias nervosa. The sequence goes on from JAECUM010005754.1 coordinate 25,086, forward strand.
TTTAAAATGAAAAACATCATTGTTCTTAAAATCGTATTGAGAAGGTAATATTTTCACCTTTAAAGTAGAAATACTGATGTTACTGAACAGTGACGGGGTGGGGGAGGGGGAGAGAGAATGAGGAGTTGGCTGAGGTAGGCGGGGACACTATTTTTCGAACGTCATTTGTGGTTTTCGACATTAACACAAAAAGAGACATGCACCAAAACGTGCGAAACACTATTCTAGAGCCATGAGAGAATCCAGCATCCCCCAAACCTGGCCTGAGTTTCTAGATTATACTCTGGACCCTCGAGCAAATTGCCTGTAATCTGAGCTGTGACATAAAATAGCGAATTTGCCAGACAGCTTAGCAAATTTGCTTCCATGCTGAATATTGATATTAGTAATTTCCTCATACAGCGCTATAAGTGTTTTCGTGGATCCATTTGTTACATGAGAACTCTTTTTCTATTAGCTTACTGTTAATTAGTGTCCAGGAATTATGAAAGAGAAAAGAGAATCCAAAAATAAAACTTCATGAAGGTTTTTTTTTTTTTTTTTCTTTTTTTAAGTATTGGGTCAATTTATATCATAATGTGGTTGATATAATTAGCTTAAATTTTTGCCAGCATTGTAGTTCAAAGGCGTCAACGTAAGCATATTCGCCCTGGTAGATTAGTAATTGTTTTTATTGGTTTTGTTTCAACTGCAAAGTCATGCCGAGGAACTCCTTTGGATAGGTTTTGATAATACTCATTGTTATCTTATATTCCCATGACTTGCATATTAAATACAAATCCAGTAAAAATGTTTGGTTGCTGAGGCATTTGGTATATGTGCTTTGCTACGCTTGCATTGCTCGTTAAAACGGATTAAATGTACGGGATATTTATCTGCCATATGGCTCTTCGTAATTTGTTCGTGACGAGAGCAGACTTTGGATGTGCAATGAAAACAGAAAGTAATTTCAGATCCTTATTAGGCATCAGTACCAAGAATGTTGTAGACACTAATGTTTTTATTTATTTAGAAATATTGTAGTATTGTTGTTAAAATGTGCACCAGGTGATTTCTTCTCAATGCATTTTTGTTTTAGGTGACTATAGCTTTGGCAGCCTTGTTCCTAGTTGGGTTTAGAACTTACATATCAAAGCAGGCCAACAATGTTGACAACGATATTGGTAGTTTACGACTTTCTACTATGGAGTTGGAGGCCATATCGGATGAGGGCGACGGCACATGCGGCGGCTATCATTATATTAAAATCACACAAAAAACGCGAGCGGCGAAAACAGCAAAATATGTTGCTTTGTGTCCACCCACAACACACTTCTTTACCGTTCCGGCAGTTTCTTGTTTGTTCGAGGGGGTTCGAAGTTAAGGTAGAGTTGTAGGCACGGTCTTATTATTGAAAAACAGCATCGTATACTGGATGTGTGCCGGTAAAAGGCCTCCAGCCAAAGCACTGTTGAAACGACTAAACACAGTTCATTATGAACTTACAGCGAGATTGTTATGAGCTTCTCGTGGACCTCTTTCACAATCTATTAGTCCGTTTTTGCCATTTCCTTGATTACAACCGAAGTGTATGCCTTGTGCAACATAGACCGTTCATGTTTGTAGATATCAACTTCATCTAGAATAAGCTTCAGCTCTTCTTCAAAATGGTCTAGCGCCTTAGATGTGTGGTTTGCAACTATGTTTCGGCCAAGACCAAGATTTCTAGCTTCCATGGATAGCCGCCAGATGTTGCAATTCCCAATTACAGAAATCAGACCTCAGCTTTAAGCTGTGATCTCAAGGGCAACCGCAAAAGAAGCAATAACGATTGTTGACAATATTCCATTTACAGCCACACCGATGCCTAGAGACACGGCCGTCAATTCCATTAAACTTGTTTACTGCGTGTTGATACCATTTTGTAGAGATTCCAAAGTTATTCAGCTCTATCGGTGAGGAAGTTTCAGCCTTGCAGGGGAAAATCTTGCGGTTCGTGGATTTTTGGACATATTGACATTATATCTCATCTATAGGCAACGTGATATTAAAGTGTACTTGATCTGGCGGTGGGAGTAGAGGGTGGTGGAGCTTCTCTGCGGGCATGCATCTCTAACTTGTCGCCTTGGCTTACTTTCAAGACGGCGATGATATCAAAGAAAATGTCAGTTTGTTTAATAACACTAGATCTGGAAATATCACGATCTTCAACACGCCCGCCAACATACTCAGCAAAATTAACATTTACATGCCATCAGCGACTGTTTTTTATTTTTTTTTATTTTTTTTTTTTTTCATATTTTTTTAAAATCTTCTAATCTTATACATCCGGGTTTACAGAATCACACATTTCGACTAGATAAAAATGCAGATATGCCGGTCGTATAGGCATGAACTATTTTGACAAGCACTATGTCGATTGGTGGAAAGGTTTGCATCAAAGCTCACTCGTCGAAAAAAAGCCGAGAATGTTCCGATTGATTTATAGGTAGGGGAAAATTCGAAATATGACAAAGATGGCGCCATTTTTATGTACTTGACAAAATAATGCGTCACTTTCTATATAAAAACTAAAGCATTGATTCATTAACGAAAACATAAAGATTCAAAGCTACCTTCAGTTAAAAATAAAATTTTTATCTTTAATATGTTTGATTGACTTGTTATTTAATTCACATACGTTAAGGAAACAGACCGATGACAGCTTTTTGGGGGTGGGGGTGGAAGGAGCTTGCAGAGTGGATACGAGGGGCGAGCACACCTTTAAATATATTGTAAGGGTGAAAATTTCTGTCGATCTATGAAGAACACATTAAGTTGGGCAGGTGAACGATTAATTAGATTTATGGTGACCGGCGCGTGCTTAAATCGCCATAATGTACTGATTGTTAATGTCTCTGTCATGAGAGCAGTGATTCTTAATTAAGCCTTCGTTTATTTAACTGAAAGGGATAGGGGTTAAATTCCGATCTGTATCGAAGCTGTCAGTTTTGAAGTTTTCCAGGAATCAGTATTTGGTAATCTGAGGTTGCCAGGCGGACTACCTTTTTAGCGCCTCGTTAAGGCTGGAGAGATATTTAATTCAGATTGGTTACGCTGAATAAGGGGGCGTGATTCGACATGAAAACTCTCAGTTTTAATAAGCCGCCGCAAAGGTCCTGGTCAATCGACACTTTTTTCTGCAAGAGAAAACAAATGTAGAAGACTCCGGGTCGAATTTAGAAGAAATTCACTCGTAATTAATCATCCAATGGATCGGATGTCTGGAAAAATCGACGAACACAATTCTGGCGGGAAAGCTTGAAACACAAGGTATTTTGCGTCAGTCTCACGTAAATCATTGATATCAATATGACTATTTGTTTGATTTATTTGCTTATATTTGCATGAATTTATTTGGTTAGATTCGTAGATCAATTTTCTTGATATGAATACAACTGTGTGAGTTCATCTATATGAATCCGTACAATGATATTCTTTATATAAGTTGATGAATCGTTTGAATGTATAGTCTCGATTGTTATAGGTAAGTATGTATCTAGAATTTCATGCCTTACTTTAGTTGATATGAGTTACGAGAATCCGTGGGAATTCTCCAACTTAGATGATTTGACGTATGATAAAGACTTGAGTGCGTATTGACTGAAATTAATGTTGTTAAACCATGAAGTGAGATTTCAGATACGCTAGAGACTTGAATGTGAGTTTTCGCTAGAAATAACGTAGTTAAGCCATGTAATGAATTTCATTCATTCATTTGTGTAATTGAGACGAGACCGGAACTGATGTCTCGGGGTGATGTTAATGTGAGCCAGTGTTGAAATAGCCATTAGGAAGTACATTCATCTTAGGAAACTAGGTTTGTTTATGGTCTGCCGTGTTTAGTTAGACCAGATAGCCGTTGGTATCTGTTTGAATTCCGATAGAACTATATCTGACATTAAGGAGAGGAGAGTATTCCCAGTAGGATACCTGACAGAATATTTAGGTTGCTACTTTGTTTACTTTTGGAAGGTGAAATAGCTCCACGTGACGTATTCACCGACATATCCACGTGACGTATTCACCGACGTATCCACGTGACGTATACACGAATCTACCTGTTGAAGTATCTACGCATCATGTACTTACATAACCACCTAACCACACAAAGTCCGAGGAGCGAAGGCGGCGAGATACTAGAGAGTTGGAGAAGAGAAAAGTGGAAAGGACCCAGACGTACAGGCACAGGGAAGTTCGAGAACAGTCGCAGTGAATTCGGACTGAACCAGAACAATCAGGTTATGAATCTGTACAAGGCATTGACTTTGATCTTTCACTCCATTCGATGATGAACTAATTCTATCACTTAAAACAGATCGGCTATTTGTATAAGTATATTTGTGCTTGAAATTCGTTGAATGATTTGTTTTCAAAAAGAAGTGTATCTTCCTAATGTAATGTATTATCACAATTGTTTATAAATTTTCATTAAATTTATTGTCTTTACATGTACGGGGGCTCGTGTTATTTCTCCTTGCCTTTAATATACTGTACGAACAGTGCAAAACTAGTATGTAACTAGCTTGAGCTCTTTCGACTCTTAATGAGTCTTTTTCAAAGGCAAATACAAAACAGAGACAAGACAAACAAATAAAACAGAAAAACCGTTGTGTTTGCAAAACGTTACATGACTGACTTGTTGCGGATGCTGAAAGATATTTTATACTGACCTAGAAAATTTATGTACGCGCAAATTATATCCGGATATTTCATTGTTATAGTAGTAATTACAGGTTATTGGGTGACTAATAAGAAAATTTAGAGAATTATTTAAAAGAAAATGTGTCGGCTGCAAAAAGATAATTTTATTTGTGAATAGCTGTCTTTCTCTAGTCTTCTTGGTTTAAACCGCTTGGTTTCAATGTTCTAAGGCATCTATGACACACTGGTGTCTCTGAAGAAAGTCAAGACCCAGAATTCCATCGACACTGTGTGCTTAACTTTCGTATCATTTATCATGATATCCATTTTCCCGACACCTCTTGTTTGGATACACTTTCCATCAGCCATTTTCATTTGTTGACCGGCCGGTTACAAATATGGCTTTTGTAGATCAGACATTTGTTCATATATGGAACCGTTAATTATGGTAACACTTGCACCTGTATCGATGAGGAATTTCACTTTCCGTCCTTGCACTGTGCCTTGTATGTACATTCCTGATCCATTGCTTGAAATTCGAGTGGTACGGGGTTCCGTCCTGCCCTGTTGACCCTGTCTGTTTTTATTTGCTTTTAATTTCGGACAGTCCTTCTTTAAATGTTCCTCACTGCCACAAATCCAGCACTTCTTCTAATTCTGCCGATTGAAGGGTCCTTCAATGCGCTTTCTCTTTGACGAATCCAGTTCTACCTTAATTTCTCTGATTTCACTGGATAATTCTTTGATGCATGCCTGTAGGTCCACTACGCTGAACATTCTGCATCATCAACACCAATATTTCGAACTTGAGCTGTCGTGCGACGATCCCGTTGTTTATCTGCGCTTTGAATAGCCTCCAATTAAACTGCTAACTTTGTGACTTCTTCTAAGGTTTTAGGATTGCTTTGCTGAATATGAAGTATCATGTCTGAGTTTGTCAACGCATCAATAAAATGATTCCGGCTGAAAGTTTCTATAAGTTCGGTTGGAGCCTTTGGGTAAGCTCTCCTGCTTAAGCGTTTTACAACCTGAGCTAGTTCTGGCAAAGTTTGATCTCGCCTCTGTGTGAGATTTTTAAGTTGTAGCCTGAACAATTATGTTTGATTCTCTGAGCAAAACCTCCTGCTCAGCGCGTTTGACAATTCCCGATACATTCTCCTCTCTGAAGATTCTAAATCCGCTAGTACTGCCTGTGCACTTCCTCGTAAATTTGATGCCAGAAACATTGCCTTTTGGTCTTCAGTCCAGTTTTTAATTTCAGCAACAAGTTCAAAGTGAACTCAAAAATCTTCCCACGGTTCCGAACCATCATAGGTCGCTGGCCTCACTAATGGCTTTTGAAAATTTCTACTCCCACTGGTGTTGCGCCATTTCCTATACTTCTCAGGTTTTCCTGAAAGTTTCTATTCCCACTGGTATTTGCAACACTTCCCAGACTTGTAAGGTTTCCCTGAATTTGGCTCTCCAGTGCCTCACATTTCCTGTTCTAGCTTCTTTATTTCCTCCAACTGTGACCTACTTTACACATTAAAAGTAGGAGTTCAGGTTTGTAACGTTGTAAGTAGTATAGTGGGGCACTGTAGGGTCAATGGGAAAATACATTAAAAACACCCATGCAACACTTTAGCGTCAAGATTTTTACCGTGAAATGGCACACCCTGGGGCACTTTAGGGTCAATGGGAATTTTATATGGGAACAATAGCAATGGAACAGGTAGGATGGCGTCACGGTACTAGACATTTGCAACAATGTAGCAAGTGGCTGACCTGAATACGCGCAGCTACTCTAGGTAGGGACAAATACAATAGAGAGATAGAGACATATACAACACATAGATAACACATATATAGACAAGAAAGAATAAATATCTTTTCGAGGCATATGAAAGTGGCCCTGAAAAGGACCGTTGGTTTTTATGTTAACACCAGTTCGTTAACATAGAGGGCATCGTACTGATCTTTTTCTCTTTCTCAAACTTTGTCTAACCTCTGGACCGTAGATTAGGACTCGCTTCAGACAGCTTTGTCTCTCCACATAGCATCTTCTTTTCCAAACAGTCATCTCGGTGATCCGGATAATGGTCCATGTTGATTTAACATACATGGGTAAGTCAGTACAGAAAAACAACGACGATACGAAAGTAGAGGATTCAACATTTATCCACATCTTTTGACGAGAACAGGTGAAGGGAATGAAATGAACCGCGTTTATTTATAGTGGAAGAGCGGATCGAAACGGATTGAAATTGTTCACCAATCCCAATACGCGTTACAAAATTCAGTCACTTCGCGGAGTCTGTCTTCCAATCCGAAGAGAGCTACCTGTGACGTCACATCCCCTATATAGGTGCGCTAGCGTCTGTGCGCAGTGAATCGATGCGACATTGTTTTGTGAAACATGACGGAAACAACGAAGACAATAAATTTGAGTGTACCGGCAGTGAAGACGAGAAGCGATGGCATAGCAGCAGCTACCAAAGTTAACACAGGGCTACTTCCAGAAGAGGTGGATTTTAATTGGGATTTAGTAGATTTTCTCTCTTCGCAAGAATTTGTTCCGGTACCAGTACCTTCGCCACCTTCTTCTTCTTTACCACAGGTCGAGGATTTAAACAGAGACAGAAAGAAGAATTGGAGAAATTTTTACAACAGCAGAAAGAAGCAGAACAAGCATTTCTCCTTGAACAGCAACAGCGAGAAGAAGTAGAGGCAAGAAGGAAACGACAGGAAGAAGAAGAAACAGTAGAGAAGAAACAAGGTCTAGGAGAGAAGGAGAACAGCGAAACTCAAACGGTAATAGTACTCTTGGACATTTTGGCAGAGTTAAGAAGTCTGAAACAAATGTATCAGACTTCTTACGACCCAAGAGAAAAAGACCTTCCCGAGCCAAACAGTCCAACCCTGTTAGTACACCGGAGATACCACCCCTAGTGATTTCTACCAAATCATCGACGGGAGCAAGTCCAGAAGTTGGCCTTGGCCGTGGCAAAGTCTTAAGGCAGTTAAAGCTGATTGCTTCTCGTTCCTGAGTTTGTTTTTTTTTAAAAAAAATATAAAAAAATAAACACCCAAAGGCCCTTTTCAGGGTCACTCACTTCTTCCGAAAAGAGATAATATTCATTTTGCGTGAGTGTAGCCTCTTTATCATTCTAAAAAATCAAAACCAAGAGACACTTACGTTTTTCAGTCTGGTCTATTCTGGTACAAATATTTACAATCCAATTCACAACACAACACTTTTAAAAAAGTTCATAGACTTCTTCTGTGTTTTTTTCTTTCACTCTCTGTTTTTTAAATTTCTTCACTTTCACAGTTTTTTCCTCCTCTTCTTCCTCACTTTTTTCGCGTCTTCTTTTCTTTTCTGTCTTCTCTTTCTGAACGTCTCAGGGTTCTTCTTTTGCAAAGGGCATCTCTTCTTTTTCCTCCTCCTCCTGCTCCTGTTGTTTCTTAGGGCAGTCTGAAGACCAATGTCCTTTCTCTTGACAATGATAACAGGTATCCTGACTTTTGTCTCTTTTGACACTGGTCTTGCTTTTCTGACGGTCTCGACATTCTGAAGCCCAATGCCCTTTCTTCTGACAGATATAGCAAGTATCTTGACTTTTATCTCTAAAGGAGGGGGAGTAGTCCGTCGGCTTGTCTGAAGAAAACTATCGTATGACACCTCGCAAAGCTCTGATCAAAAGTTCAATCTGTGTGGGCTCTTCCATCGTGCTGGTCGGCTTGAGAGCGAAATGAATACTGAGAGAGAAGGCACCAGCCCTTTATATATACCCTGAGCCTGACATGCATATATAGGGGTCTATGGCGTTTCAAATGTAGTCATTTGACTTTTTACAGTCAAGATGAAACGATCGTATGATTTCGTAAAGAAAGGAGAAGAAGGTAAGAGGCAGAAACGTGACCTATCTCCACGCACAGTAGCTGAAGTCTTGGCTCAAATTCATGCTAGCGATTTTGAAGATGAGATGAGTGAGCCAGAATCCAGACCCAGAGAGTCTACACCAAGTCAAAGTCCATCACCACCAGTTAAACCCTGAAAAGTACTACCACATTCGAGAAACCGACAAACGCTCCTCTGGAAAATTTAGAACTACGGCTTACACGTACACAGTGAAGTTTAAAGATTTCAAGTCCGACGTACCGTTGGAGAAAGCAGAAGGGTTCATCACCGATGTGTGGGATTCTTTGTTAACCACACTGAAACAGCAATGTGAAGCCAAAAAGACGATCGCTTGAGACTTTCCATTCATCACGACAGTTTGAAGTCCCCCGTTTGGATCGAGTTTAGCAGTCCAGCAGAATTGACACCTTCCAAAGTCATGGACGAGATTCAACACGTGCAGCAATCCAACGACAAGTTTCACATCACCGATGGAAAAGCGACACTGTTCATGATCCACGTGTCTCTTCCCCAACGGACAGGACGCAAAAAGGTGTTCTTGGTGGACGACCTTCGCATCACCAAAATGAGTCTCGTCCAAATTAACAATCCTCAAGACCAGATGTGTTTAGCCCGTGCCATCTTCGTGGGACGATCGTATGCCGACAAGAACGACACGGCAGAATGGAAAAGAGCTTGGCGAATTATTCAACAATCGGACCGAGCCAAACAACGAACAGAAGCAGAACTCCTGTTACAGCAAGCGGGGATATCCCAAGACAACACTTGTGGCATTCCTGAAATGCGAAAATTGCAAGACGTCTTGGCTCCACGCTACACCTTGAAAGTGCACCCTCAATAAGTGCGTTATTTCAAGGCAAAGATTTCAAACACGGAAAATAGATTCACGTCTATCATCACGATGAACATTTTGATGCCATTACCAGTATCACCGCATTCCTGGGATACAGTTATTACTGTGAGAAATGTGACTATGGCTATACAAATCGAGAGCAACACAAGCATTGCGGATCGAAATGTGAGGGATGTTTAGCCTCTAAACCCTGTCTGGACGATGGAGAAGAACGAGTGCATTGCTCAGCTTGTCAGCGCACGTTTGTCAGCCCTACCTGTTACCAACATCTAATGACGCAAGGTTCACAGAAGAAATGTGCTTGTCAACTCCTGATATTGTGCCCTACTTGTGGACAAGGCATAAGTACCAATAATGCCAAGGTGCACGTCTGTTCAGGAAAGAAGCTATGTCACATTTGTTGCCAAATCGTGGACTTGGAACACCAATGCTACATTCAAAAATACCATTCCAAACATGAAGATGAAGGAGATGTACAGAAGAAAGGCAATTTCATCATTTTCGATTTCGAATGCATGTAAGAGACCGGTATTCACATTCCTAATTTCTGCGTGACTCACCGAGCGTTTGAGAAGTGCATCCAAGAGCCTGTCTTTACTCATTACCCTCACTGTAGCAAGATTCCTGGAGGACGTGAAAAAATCTTTTGGGGACCGAACACGCTGACCGATTCCGCCCAGTGGATCTTAGACCCCATCGACGAGACGTGGAGCCGAGAAGACATCGAACATTATGGAGATTGTCATCGCTATGCCACGGTGATGGCTCACAATTTCTCGGGATACGATGGGCAATTTCTCCTCAGATACTATACGGAACAAAGTACCGAACGTCCTAAAGTGACTTTGAACGGAACTAAAATCATTTCATGCAAGTGGGAGAAGTACAGTTTAAAGATTCGATGAGTTTCTTGGCCATGCCTTTGATTCGCACGTCTAAAACGTTTGGAATGACAGAAATGGCCAAAGGCTATTTTCCACACTTTTTCAATACCGAAGCTAATCAACACGCCGTTCTACTCCATTTGCCTGAAGCTCACTACTACGACCTAGACAAATGGCATACCGTACAACGAGACGTTTTCTACGCATGGTACCACACTCACGCCTCGAACACTTTCGACTTTCAAGAAGAAATGTTAAAATATTGTCGTTCCGACGTGGATATTTTGGGGCGTTGCTGTGGTAATTTCGAGAATTATTCATAGAGCGCGGAGGGATCGACCCTTTAAAAGAAGCCTGCACCATTGCCAAAGCGTGTTTCTTAGTGTACCGCCAACGATTCATGCCCGAAAACACCCTAGCTGTCATAACTCCTCAAACGACCAATTTTGTCAAATATTCGGTCAAAGCCCTACGCTGGTTACATTACTTGTGCGACGAGGAACACAAATGGATCCAACATGCTCACAACGGAGGAGGCGAAAAGACCATCGGAACGTATTCAGTGGATGATTGGGACTTAGAAAACCCCAAGATCGTGTACGAGTTTAACGGTTGCTTATTTCACGGTTCTCCCATCTGTTACCCTCAACGTGACACTACAAATCAGTTTTTACAACGGACCATGGAAGACTTGTACCAGGCCACTTGTCAGCGGCACTTGAAGTTAGAAGAGGAAGGATAACAAGTGGTAGAAATGTGGGAACACGAGTACGATCACCGTTTGAAAACCGATCCCGAGTTTAAGTGCATCGTGGAAAGTTACAAGCTGGTGGACCCACTGAACCAGCGCGACAGTTTGTACGAAGGACGGACGAATGCCACCGGTTTACTGTACCAGGCCGACGAGGAGAAAGGAGAGGAAATCAAATACTTGGACGTGTGTTCTCTGTATCCGTACGTGTGCAAATATTGTCACATTCCCGCAGGGCACCCACAATTGCTAACGCAACACATTGACCTGGAAAACATTCGACAATACGAAGGATTGATCAAGTGCAAAGTTTTGCCTCCCACGAACTTATACCATCCCGTTTTACCACATTATTGCCAAGGGAACCTGATGTTTCCCTTGTGTCGTACTTGTGCCGAAACGTACAACCAAGACCAACCTTGTCAGCACAGCCATGAAGATCGCACCTTAACGGGAACGTGGGTCAACGTGGAATTGTTCAAAGCTCTGGACCTGCGATACCAACTGTTAGAAGTGTACGAAATTTACCACTTTCCCAAGACAGAAAAATACCACAAGGGCGACGAGACTCAAAAAGGCATTTTCGCAGACTCCGTGAATGCCTTTTTAAAATTGAAACAAGAAGCCAGCGGCTATCCTTCCTGGTGCCACACTCCCGAAGGCCAAAAAAAATTCAAACAGAAATACTGGGAGCAGGAAGCCATCACTTTAGACCACGTCGAGAAAAACGAAGGAAGACGATCGTTTGCCAAAGTGATGTTGAATTGCTTGTGGGGCAATATGGCACAATGAGTTCGTTTACCTAAGACGGAGTATTTGACAGAAACTTCTCGCTACTTTCAGATGATTCACGACAAAACTAAGTACATGAAACACGTGGACGTAGTTCGTGAGGACTTGATCTTAGTCAATTACGAAGAAGAACTGGACTTTGTAGAAGCCGACGAATTTGGAAATGCCATCATTGTGGCTTACGTGACAGCCCATGCTCGTATAAAACTGTATGAAGCTTTAGAACTGTTAGGAGATCGTGTGCTGTATTTTGACACGGAATGTTGCATCTACATCGATCGTCTGGGTCAAGAACACCTTAACATCGAAGGAGACCGTTTAGGAGCCTGGACGGACGAGCATCCCGACGACAAGATTCTAAGTTTTGCAAGTGGCGGTCCCAAAATTTACAGCTACGAATACCGTGACCCTCAAGGAGAAGTACACACGGAGTGTAAAGTGAAAGGATTGACTCTCAATTATCGCACCAGTCGACTGGTGATCTTTGGTGTTTTGAAAGAAGTCTTGCAGTCTCGACAGGATGGAAACTTTAAAGTGACCACCCACGAACCGCACAAGACTGTACGTTTACCAGCACACAAAATCGTCAGTCGACCCTTGGAAAAAGTCTATCATATCGTGTACCAGAAGCGAGTACGGCTTCCCAATCACTTCACTTTACCGTACGGTCACGTCGATATTGGTCAACATATAAAAAGAGACAACGTCCAAGACAGATAGTTCATTGTCACTACCAATACCAAGCGAGAAAGATGAATCCTTTCAGTCAGTAAGTATTGAACCTAAGACTCAAGTCCAAAGAGTATCTCGAGTACGATGCTGTGCCTTGCCATGGTAGGGATGCCGTACGCTATGACCTCAGCGATTCAGTACCACATCATGGAAATTTTGCCACGACTTACACTATACCTACCATGGAAAGTGATGCAGTGCGTGTCAAACCTGACGGATGCGAAAGCGATGCCACTTGTCATCGTTCACCTTTTCACTTTACTGGTTTTCATGGTGGATGTCATCATTATGAAACCATGCGGCTACCATCCTACGGATGTCATCCAAAACTGAGTAAACTCCTGCATATTTCACCGTACCCTCATCGAATTCAGCCTGTGAAAGACGAATATTCGTTCCCTGTGCGTTTGCCTGAATACTGCGACTTTGAAAGTCGATTCCAAACCTTCCGAGGAAAAAATCGCCAAAATATCTGGGAGGACCTACATCCGAAGAATTAGCTAGAGCCGGATTTATCTACTTGGGCAGAGGGGATAAAGCCAAGTGCTTCAGTTGCGGTCTGTCACTTCACGAGTGGGAACAGAAAGATTACCTGGAACATGCTCGATGGTCTCCGGATTGTCACTACCTACCTTTAGTGGGACCTCGTCATTGAAGTGGCATACCATGTAGTTTAAGAAACCAGCTGCTTGGCAAGGAGTCAAACGTTGGACAACATCTAGACAAGTATTTAAACCCCATTGGAAAAATAATCTTCAAACCAAACGAATTGCAAGACAATTTGGCTGGGACTTGCCAGAGCAAAATCTGAATGGGTGACTGAGGAACTTTTATGTCGAAAAATTCACAAGAGGAAATTGACAAAAGTCAACAAACAAGTCAGATTTCTCTGGATCAAGTGTGCGTTCTTCCGACTATTCCACTTTAGACCATTTACATTTGAAGATTTTATTGACATTCTTGACCGTTTCCTGGAATGGCAGTGGCCAGAAATTACTCACTACATTCGTTACTTTCGCTCTAGGAGAAGTGTTTGACTGACAATAGTCATGGATAATTTACAAGAGAACATTCGTGGTTTGCCTGTGGAGCTGAGAGAACGCATTTACAGCGAGTTGGTGAAAATACAAGTGAAACGCAAAGAACAATTGCATCCGTTACGTCACCGATGTTTGAACAACTGGTACCTGAATGCTATAAAAGGACTGATTCTGATGAAAGCGTTCCAATGGTCAGACATTGTTCGACTGCCCTGTGCGAGAAGGATTGGTTTGTTACTGATTCTTTTTACTACAAGGTAGACATACTGCAACGAATTCCAGAAGAAGAGTTAGAGGGTTACCAAAATATTTTATACAATGTAAACTTAGTTCAAGAGGACACTTCTGAACAGTGTGTGATGTGCAACTTAGTGATTAAATAATTTAGATTTGCACTAGAGTACGACCATCTCTGTGCAGAAAGTACACTTATTGCCTCCGACAAAAAGAGGTATAAAAACGGACTACCATGCCACGACCTTTATCATTCGTGATACAACAGATTCCGTGGAAGAAAATCAATGACACTATTCAGACAGTGGAGGATTACCATTGTATTTTACAAGGACTGTGTCCATTGAATTGGGGTCGACGTGTAGTGTGTGTCTTAGTGACTTGCTTTCTGGGATTTCGTTTACCAGCCGATTCTTTGTGGACTCTTTGCGAACAGCACATACCACTTCAAAAAGCATGAAAGTTGTCCCTTTAAATGTACACGAAAAACTCATTCTGCTCAAAGCTTTGCGCTTTCGTCTAGATACTTCTCGACAACCTCTACAGGAAAGAAATATTCGTCAACTTTTAGGTACTGAAGATGTGTACGACGATGTGTGTGTAGCTTGTGACTTACACCCTCACTGGAAAGATGTACGCGACTGGAAAAGTTGGGGTTTCGAGGCTTCTACAAAAGAAGTGGCACACTATGCCCAAGGTTTGTCATCCTAAAATATTAAAACATTCAGTCACTTTTAAACACAGGTTAGTGACAGTACCAGAAGAAGAAGAACCACTCCCTTGAGGACGGGACAGGACTGTCATTAACATACCCGAAAGACTATTCCAAGAGGACACTTGTGTGACTGTGCCAAGGAGTGTAGAGACTTTAAGAACATTACACACTGTGCCTACGATACCACCTCTTGATCACCACAAATGTTGGAAAGAGACTTGTTTATATTCCACTATGATCGTTTTGATGTGTCTTTTATTCATGTACTTAACCATTTGGCTTTTATGTATTTTTGTTTTTCGTGTTGTCCACAATTAAAGATGGCAATAAACAAGTCCTGAAAAAGTATAAAACTCTTGTCTTATCTGTCTTCCTGTCAAAAGTGAAATTCTTCACACTACTACTATGGCTACCTCACTGTTTCTGCTCCATCTTCCTCCACTGTCAAAGTCATCGACGAACACGTAGATCCGACTAGTTGGGAGGCTTTGTATCTTCGCCATCCCTTTAACATGCTCAGTGCCGGACCTAGCGGTTTAGGCAAAACCGAATTTGTCAAACGTTTGATCGAACATGAACATCATTTGATCGATCGTCCGCCTCAACGAATCGTGTGGTGTTACAAAGAGCTGCAATCGGCCTACAGCCTCCTGCGAGAAAGTCAAGGCGATTCCATCGTCTTTGTGGAAGGCATTCCTGGCGAAGACGACGGGATCGTGTCTGACTCTAGTCAAACTCATTTGGTTATTTTTGATGACATGTTAGGAGAAGACGAAGAAGAAATTAAACTCTGGTTTACGCGCAAAGGGCATCATCGTAATGCCAGTGTCATTTACATCACTCAAAATTTGTTTCAACACAGTAAAGCCCATCGCACTATTAGTCTCAATGCTCATTACGTGGTCTTGTTTAAAAGCCCTAGAGATAAATCGCAAGTGCAAGTGTTAGTCAAATAGTTAGGAACGTCTTGGCTGACTCATGCGTACGACGATGCCACTCAAACCCTACACACTTATTTACTCGTGGATTTAAAACCCACCACTCCCGATTATTTGCTATTTCGTACCCATCTGTTTCACCACTGGTGCCAAGACGGAAGGCCTGTCGTGTACAAGTCCCCGTAATTGACTTAACAACCACAACGACAAGCACCAAAAAAAAAAAAAAAAAAAATCTATAAAAACCTCGGTCACTTGCTGTCTGTCTCACACATCGTCAACATGACATTCCTTCAGTCTCATCTTCCCGTCAAATTGATTCGTGCCTTGTACGGCATCAGTCACGAAAGAAATCCACAAATACGTACTCGTGTCTTAGAAGCTAGTCTCAAAGAAGTCTTACGATGGTTTACGGTGACACCACGTCAATTACTGCAAAGCATGATTCAGATTCCACATCAAACCAAAAGATTTTTTGAGAGAAACAAAGTAGCTGCGTCTCCAGTAACCTCAACATCTTCCACTTCTCCGTTGCTGGTGATGACTGCCAAACCCGATTTGACACGTGTCTTTCCTAATTTGATGAAACATTGGAAACCTGCGTCTCCAAAAACATCTCCTCCAGCGGTCACACCCTCTTCCTCTTTAGGGGCAGTAGCCGCTGCTCACAAAGTACCTGCCCCAAAAATCAAAGTCCAAGAGAAATCAGGCATCTTAAAGAGTTTACTGGATTTGTCCAAGCAAGAACTGTCCCGATTGAGTCCGTTGCGAACCCCTCCACGACGCGTGATGCCTGCCATGAAAATGATACGACAAGCCGACAATCAGTGGCGACGCATTCAAGTATAAAAAAAGATCCGAGGCAAACGATAGTGATCATTGTTTTTGTGCTGCTGAACGCCCAAAGATGTCCCCTCCAAGAAGTGCACACCGTCACCATCGTCGTTCTTCTGTCCAAAAAGGAAAAGGAAAAAGAAAAGGACAGTCACGTCATCCGAAAAAACGCTTAGCCAAGCATCGACGTCACCCCCCAGAAAAGACACACTCATCCAAAGAAAAAAAGGAGCAACCAAAGGGGAGGATTTGTTATGCATCTTTTGTTACCACACATGCTCAAAAAATTTAATCTATTGCCAGCAGCCCAAAAATAAGATAAAAGGACGCATGTCGAGCTATGGACAGTAATGCATTCTGTGCACCAAAGATGTCCCCTCATCGTCGTTCTCATCTCCTAAAAGGAAGAGGAATAGGACAGTCTCATCATCCGAAAAAGCGTTGAGACAAACATCGACGTCACCCCAAGAAAAGACGCACTCGTCCAAAGAAAAAGAGAAGCCACCAACGAGGAGGATTCTTTGGCAATTTTGGAAAATAAATCGTCACCCTTTTTGACGAAGCGATAGTCAAAAGGATAAAAGGCCGTGTGACAAGTCATCGACGTTAGTGTATCTTTTGGTGTGTACACTGGAACCAACCGATAAAGATGTCACCTCCCAAAAGACATCCTTCTTCTACCCCCAAAGGAAAGAAAAGGAAAGGACTGCCTCCTCGTTTAGTCAAACATTGGGACATCTTTTCCGTTCTGTCCAAAGCTCATCCACCCATGCGAAAAACACTCATTCAAACTGCATCCAAAGATGTCATCGATACCGTGAGCGAATGTTGTCTGAATGTCTTGAAAGGCACGATACCTTTCTCTAAACATCAGAAAGAATGCTTAGCCAAATATAGACACGTTCTTCGCCAAATGGTCCAAAAGAAAATTGCCATTTTACCCCTGTTAGGACCCTTGCTGGGAAACAAAGGTGGACCCATTCTGAAAGGAGTATTGGAAACAATGGGAAGAATCCTGGGATGAAGATGAAAGGTCAAGAAGATAAAACGGATCTCTGAAACCAAACGATCTCAGAAGTGACCCTTGAAATCCGATGGAAGGACGAAAACTGGCTTTAGTACCTTACAAACGATGGATGGAATATCATCGTTGGCAAGAACAACGGACCCCGCATTTACCTCCCAATCCTCATTTAACAGAGATGTCTCAGTTACAACACGAATTGCAATCATTGATGGATCGCAGGAATTTGTCAGAAACGGAAAAATCGCAACGGTACGGTCAGCTGTTGCAACGACTGCAACTCTTTCAATAGAAAGATTCAGACGAAACAGCTCCACCCACTCTGAAAGATGTTAAGGATCTGATGAAAAGTTCATCACCACCACCACCACCACCAGCCCCAGTGATCATGACAGAAAAAGAAGAAGAGTTTCAAACTTCACCAGAGAAAGTACGCAAGTTAACACCACCACCTACATCTAGAATTGGTTGGATTAAAAAGATGATGGCTACCCCTTCTTCCTCAGAAGAGAAAAAGAAAGCCAAGACAGAAGTGAAACAAGAACTGATTACCCCTGTTCAGACATCTTCCTCCTCGACACCTATCGCTCGTCGGACACGTAAAAGATTACAATCCAAGAAAATGCCACATGAAAAAAAGAGTAGCATCAGTGAAGAGTGGATCACTTATTAAAAAAAAATGGACAAGGTGTTAGCCAGCATTTACTACGATCCATCCCATCCTGCGGGTTACGGAGAAGTTCAGAAATTGTATCGTTCTGCCAAAACTCGACTGAAAAGTGTCCGTTTACCTCAAGTGCAACTCTGGTTACAAGAACAAGCCACGTACACTTTGTACAAACCCATTCGATGAAAATTTTTCAGAAGTCGCATCCTAGTGGAGGGTATCGATCATCAATGGCAAGCCGATTAGCCGATATCTCTTATTTAGCCACCTACAATCGTGGCCAGAAATATTTGTTTTGTGTCATCGACGTCTTTTCCAAATTTGCTTGGGTCGTACCATTGACTTCCAAATTGAGCAGCGAGTTAGTGCGAGCCCTCAAACTGGTGTTGAAACAAAGCAGACTCCACACTCTTCGATGGCAAACCGACAAAGGCACCAAATTTCTGAACCAAGCTTTCCAACAATAAATGAAGAAACCTGACATTCATTTTTTCACCACCGAGAATCCCGAAACCAAAGCCAGCATCGTGGAACGTTTTCAACGCACCTTGAAAGAACGCATGTGGAAATATTTTGCGTATCAACACATTCTCAAGTACATCGACGTCTTGCAACACCTAGTCCAATCGTACAACCAACCTTACCATCGGAGCATCGGACGTGCCCCCCAAGAAGTGACTCCCGACAACGAAGTGACCGTCTTCGAGCGTCTGTTTGGCACGTCCCCGACAGTAACTGTCCCCAAGAAAGGTGAAATGTTGGTAACAGGAGATTGGGTGCGCATTGGCAAAACCAAACACATTTTCGACAAAGGTTACTTACCCAACTTGACCACCGAATTGTTTCGTGTCACTGAACGTGTGCGTTTCCGTGATCCTCCCGTCTATAAATTGGAAGATGTGAACGGGGAAGTGTTAAACGGAACGTTTTACTTGCCCGAGTTACAACTCGTGACCAAAAAGAAGACGACGTGTACGAGATAGAAAGCATTCTCGATCGAAGAATCCGAAAAGTGGGAAAACGACGTGTCAAAGAAGTCAAAGTACGTTGGAGAGGATATCCTCCCAGTTTTAACTCTTGGATCGACGCTTCGCAAATCATCAACTATAAAAAGAAGTGACCACCATGCCCTTCAACACAGCCTCAGCTACCGCAGTAACCACTCCTTCTCCCAGTTCTTCTCTGCAAGATCTACAAAAGCAACTCTTGTGGGTGTGGTGTGGAGAACGTGTGTCTAAAACGCAAATCGTCTTTTTCTACCAAATCTGCCAATTTGAGTTTGCAACAAGGAGACAAACAATTGTGGACCATTTTACTTAGCAGTTGCATCGGTTACCTTGATCCCAATCCGTCTCTGAAATATTCCTCTAACGGGAACAACAACGGGAGTCTTGAGTCCAACGTCAGTCCCCATTCCAACAGTCACCCTAACCATCCTCTTTTAAACACTCCTCTGACTTCCAGCGACCCCTCGGACACTAGAACTCTGGAATTATGAAGAACCAATTTTACTTAACTTTACCCAGTGACAGTTCCATGGAGGTGTTTCCCAATAACACCTTATACTGTTAAACGGCCAAATTACCTCAGGCCATCCAATTGGATCACAAATCCCATTGGGAAGTGGCTTTAGTGGAAATGATTTTCACCCTACACAAATCAAAAACATCGTCGAAAATCAAAACACTTTTACGGTAGAAATTCATGACGAGCAAGTGCAACAACAATTGGATGAACGCGCCATAGGTGACTCTATGAAATCAAAAGACCCCACAACTAAACGGACCACTTATCGGTTGAAAATTCTGTCAGGCTATTATTTTAGTGGTCAACATTTGGTGAACGCCATTGCTGACAGGTTCAATAACATGTTTGGCAAAATCTTGGAGAAAACCAGAAAAAGTTTCACGATTAAAACCACAAAATAGCTCGTCGCCTACTAATCAAATTTTCAGAGGACAAAGTATTGGCCATTACATTTTGTCCTGAATTGTATGACATTTTGGGTGGAGACCCCAAGTTGATCAAGATTAAAAACGAAAAACCAGCCGTGACCAGTAACACGGATTTTGCGAAATATTTTAGATTCCCTGTAGAAATGAACCAAGGACTGAATTTGATCCTTGTGTACTCCGATATGGCGGAGTACAACGTGGTGGGACACACCTCCGCACCGATACTCCGTGTCATTCCTTTTAAAGTGGATTCTGCCACGAACGCTGACGAGCAAGGTGGAAACACCTATCACGTTCACCGCGAATTTGTACATACCTCACTATTTGCCCGTCAGTAAGTCGTATTTCGACACTGTCAACATTACTATAAAAGGAGATCTAGGACAAAATATTTCATTCACCAAAGGGAAAGTCACAGTGAAACTCCATTTTCGAAAACGATTACTCTAACCCTTTGTCAGTCATGTATCCTGTGTACCAAGGAGTCGCTTGACAGCGAGGACATGGTTTAGAAGATATGCTAAAATCAGCCTTTCGTTCGGTGGCTCCCGTTTTGAAACCGATGGTGACACGGGGATTGCACGCCTTGACAGATGACACGTTGACACAAGGTAAAGAATTTCTCCAAAATATCATCATTGACAAACAAAACCCCAAAGAAGCTTCCTTGAGAGCAAGCAAAAATGTCTTGCTTCAAACGGGCAAAGACATTTTGAGCCGACGAGAAACTCCTATAAATGCCCTGGGCACTGACGAGTCAGGCATTACTGCTTCCCTGACGCCACAGCAAAGACAAGGCAGAAAAAGACGACGAAAAATACCCCTTCAGAGGACTTCATACCCCTAGAGGTAGAAAGGCTAAGAAAAGAAAAACCGTCCGAGATTATTAAAAAACGAAAATGATGCTCCGAGAGTCTTGCGCTTGTTCCAAGTCGGAACTGGATCTGTTTGCCATGCCACCCACCATGATGACGATGCAAGAATCCCAATGGGTCGAATTTCATCCCGTCTCCTCTTTGACGGATTCAGCACCCATCGAGTTTGAAATCAAAGGACAACCCGAAGATTACATCGATCTGAATAGCAGTTACTTGTACCTGAAACTGAAAGTGATCAAAACGGAAAACATCTATCCGGGAGCCGATGCCGGAGTAGCTCCCGTCAACAATTTCATGCATTCCTTGTTCATCGAAGAGGATTTGTACTTGAATAACAAACTTGTCAGCAGTAGCCAGTAGCATGGATACTTACCCTTACCGAGCGTACCTAGAAAATCTCTTGACGTACGGAAAAGAGGCCAAGAACACTCATCTGGATGCTTGCGTGGTATGGAAACCTGACATAGCAGGTGAGGACACGTTTAACGATACAGCCCTGACAGCCGATGACAATCCTCACAATGTAGGCTTTAACGACCGTCGAAAGAAAATCCTGCAAGGTCAAAGTTTAGAACTGATGGATCCTTTGCATTTGGACATGTGGTTGCAAAACAAGTATTTGCTCAACGAAATGGATATTCGCCTGAGACTAAATCTCAGCAGTGTCGCTTTCCATTTGATGGCTCATGCCAGCGAGTACAAAACCATCATCCAAGAAGCCAGACTTTACGTGCGTCACGTAGAAGTGTTACCTAAAGCGGAAAACGACATCAGTCACACATTGAGCAGAGCGACCGCCAAGTATCCGATACGACGCGTAGAAGTGAAAACGTTCACCATTGCTGCTGCACTCAAGATCGAAGATCACCTATTCCAAGGACAGTTACCCAAACGTTTAATCGTTGGCATCGGCAGTAATGCAGCCCTCAACGGAGCCCACGATCAAAATCCGTTCCAGTTTAAGCACTACAGAGTGCCCAAGATCGAAGTCAGTCGCGATGGCAAGACCTTGTGTACCAGACCTTTCGAACCTAACTTTACCCAGAAGAATTACTTGAGATCGTACTTGTCCCTGTACGAAGCTACGGGACAACTAGGAACCAACACCAGTCACGGCATTTCGTACGAAGATTATGTAGGAGGTTACACTTTGTGGGCCTTTGATTTCACTCCAGACCAAGGCAGCGACGAGGGACATTTCCACCCTATAAAATCCGGTCAACTGCGTGTGGAACTTCAGTTTGCAGAAGCTCTCACCGAATTCGATAATACCATAGAAATCAACAGTTTGAGAGAAGTCATTCTAGACTATTAGAAACAATGGAAGACACTTATCCCTCATTGAACGGTAGAGAATCTTTGGAAATGGAATGGGAGGATAGCGTGAAAACAGAACCCCAAGACCAAGACAAAGAGGACGAGGTAGTGGTCACGTCCAGATGGCCAGAACAAGAACAACATTTAGTGTCCTGTTTTGCTAAACACCTGGCGGATAAAATTACGGAATTGAGTAAGAAAGATTGTTATGGATGTCAAAACGATCATCCCAGTCAAATTCAACACGATAAATGTTTGATGATGAGTCAAGAAGAAAAACTGGACGAGTATCTGGACGAAGCTTGGAGTCTCATCTCGGAAGAAGCAGTGGTGCATGAGTGGTATAAAGGCTTGCGTGATCATTCCTGCCCTCCATTGACTGCCAAAGAGATCTATCGCATCGAAGCTCTCTTAGCCCAAAGTACAGAGACGAAGCAAAGAAACGGTTACTTGTCAGAGATTTTCAAACAAAAAGTCAGAATTGAATTGATGACTTATCATTACCTGTGAAAAAAAAAACAAAAACAACACAACAGAAAATGGATACCTGGGAACTTTATTACATTTTGAACAATAGTTCGTATACTGCTTCTTGGAATCCTGTCGTGTGCGCTAAAGATGAACTACCTCATCGCAAACCTCAAGACCATCAAGCTTATGTCATCAACACGGACGACAATCATCTCCCAGGAACTCACTGGGTCGCCGTTTACTTCCCTTAAGAGGATTGTGTGAATATTTTGATTCGTATGGATTACCCCCTTTGGAAGACGATATCATTGACTTTATGAGAAGAAATGCCCAGACGACACGATACAATAATGTGAAATTACAAGGCACAGATTCCATGGTATGTGGACAATATTGTGTGTATTTTCTTCATCAACGCAGTCTTGGATATCCTTTAGAACATTTAGTGACTTATTTTGATAGTAACTCTTCTAGAAACGATGAGAATGTAGATCGATGGTTTTGTGACCATTATGGCTATCTTTTGTCTTTAGCTAGGAAACGTAGTGTACATCAATGGCCTCATGACTTCCATCAGTGGAAATTTCACATGATTTCACAACGTTGTCAACCTTGTCAAAAATAGTTTGTTTGATGTTATTGTTAATTGTTAATGGTTAATTGTTTGTTGAATAAAAATGTTGTGTTTTGAAGAGAAAAAAAAAAAATGTGTCTGTCGTTTAAAAGACTGAATATATGCTCTTTGACTTTCTCTCTGTCCTTCACCATGACATTAGCTATCGTAACGTTTCGACCCAACAAAAACCCAGTAAGGATGTTTTCTATCGCGTCCTCGTTTGAACCATATAAAGCGGATCGGTCTCCAGTCTGGCCAAATACAGCAGTGATAACACATCAATAATGGAGCTAGCGTCGGAATTCTTCCCCGCTCAAACCTTGAGTGCATTAAAAGGCCTCGGCCTCTTAACTGCAACATGATGTGCCTAAGAGCTCAGGAAAGACGTACAACTCTGTTTTTAGTATGGGAAAGCAACGACAATGAAGAAATAGCAGATAATATGCCCAGGAGTAAAAGGCGGGAAAAACCGAGGAAACAAAGGGAGAGACCTCAGTCACCGAGAGAACCCGCCATCTCCACTCCAGAAGACAACAACCACCACCAGCAGCAGAACCTGCCCAAAAATGAAACATTAGGGGCCAGGCAGAAATTCGCAACTGCCCAGGACAAATCGGACCACGTTCCGAGTACAACAACAACGCAGGAAACACTTGCAATGATAGTAGCGCATTCTCCTGCAAGAGTTACACCACCCAGGCAGGAAATCCCCCATGAGATACACAATGTGTTGCAAGCGGATTTGGAAATGTCCTCCTCTTCCTATAATGAAGAAATAGAAGAAGAAGAAGAGGTAGCGGTGGAGGAAGCCGATCCATATCGCCAACAATACATGGATATGGGTCTAAGGGCAGCCATGGAGGACACAAAAAAGGCGGGAAATGTAATCAACGCCGTGAAATACATAGCATGGAGGTCCCTGGACACATACAAGCGCAAGCCATCACGATGGAACTATGGAGTAAGGCTTCTTTCAACATTCTACCAAAGCGCCTATAGGGACTACCCATTATAACAGCTTGTAGAAGGGGCCAGCTACATAGCTACGATTTCCCCGACATCACACGAGAAGACAAGCGGACGGCGGCCAAATGTAAAGAGGCAGAAGACCGCCGTGGGACGTTCAGCTAACCTGCCAAAAAAGCCCTTTTTAGGGTTCAACTGCTTCTTTATTTTAGGGATTCCATTTTGGCTAGGAATCCCATTAGAACAATCTATGATTCTGATTTGATCCTTTTTCCACCGTTCAAAATTCAGACCAAATGCCTAATATTGACTAAACTATTATATGTCGCTCAGACATATTAGTAATCTAAATCTGTTAGGGACTTAAATTGTCATGTACACTATGTATTAGTAAGATTGGTTGATAGGTGATAGGCAAATTTTAATGACTTAATGGATTTGGCTAATTGCACAGGTGGCATACACATTATTGGCTTAGGAATTGTCCATTAGTAGAACTGGACTGAATTTGAAATAAGTACGGACCGGCGTTTCGAAGCGTACACGACGTCCATGGATTCACTTTGCGCCAGATGCTGAGACACCCTTTCCTCCTTTTCCTTACTCGGCCTCCTGTACATGGACGGAGTGTGGAACGATTTCCACCCGTCCAAACACCAGGTGCACGAATGAGACGTCATAGTCGCCAACCAATGGCGACGGACGTCTCTTACTCCTTGGTTGACACCTGGTGGTAATGGACTGTAACCTTAAATAAGCTTGAGTGTGTGTTGGGGCTATTCCCTCTCAAGCTAAGGCCCCTAGCTGGTGTTATTTGGCTGCACCAATACTCAGTCGATTCGCCAGCTAGTTTAAATGAAACATCATGGGCCAATTTAGCAATCCTCTTTGAGGATATTAAAGCCTGGGGGATGACGCACTTTTTCATTCACCCTTGTAATTTAACAGTATGCCATGCATGCATTAACCAGAGGCACATGCATAGTAAGTGCGCACGCCTCTTTAATTCAAAGTTCAGTTCAGTCTAAATTCCAATCGCACACCTAATATTGACTCAACTAAATTGTGTCGCTTAGACATATGTGTAGTTATAAACTGAAAGGGAACCAAAAAAACAACAACAACCAAAAAGATCACAAAGTAAAGTACCATAATAGTCAAACACCAGGACCCTCAAATGTCGACAGCGCTTTCACCCAAAAGGAAAAATCCACCACAACCACCACCTCTACTAAGGAAAACTACCCCCCAAATAAGGACAACTCTAATAATTATGAAGGAAAAGGAAAACAGCCCATGAATCAAAAACCAAACACAACCACTACTGATAATCAAAACAAAACCACCAAAAATCAACACCAAATAAAACCCAAGTATCACTCACTGGAACACACCGTATACATAATCAGCAACTCCAGCCAACTGCTAAACATAAGCACTAACAGTATTACTGGGGCACTGCACAAAGTCCACAAAGGTCAGTTTACGGTGATCCGGCCAAACACTAGCTACATCATAATACAATGCAGTGCACTTAGCCAGGTAGCCAAATTTATGGAGGTGGAAAAACTTGGTAACTTAAAAATCAAAGTAGATAGGCACCATTCTCTCCTAAAAACGCCAAACCGAACCAAAACACCCACCTCACAACCCTCCAACTCAAAACTCTCAGTAGCAACTACCACCACAACCACCCACCTGCCAACAACATTCAAATCCGTACTCAAACTTAAAAGATTAAACAAAGGCATGGATGTCAATACCTTAAATAAAAAAAATATCAGGGAAAACGGGACAAATATCACCACAGCATATAAGATCAAGGACCACAAAAAACAGGATACAAATACCGTAGTATTGGAAGCCAAAACACCACTACTACTCCAGGTAAAACTAGGTCCCCATGGCAAACGATACAGATTAGAACAGTTCATCAACAAACCTAGATTTTGTAGTAACTGTCAGCACTGGGGACACTTTGCCTTCAAATGTCGCTACCCCACCCAATGTAACCACTGCTGGGGACAACATAAGGGAAAATGCAACAAAAAGACCGCTAAATGCGCAAACTGCCACGGTCAACACACATCAAAATCAACGGAATGCATATTTGCCATAAAGGAAAAACATATAATCGAAATGATGCACACTAAACAACTCTCCTACCATGCTGCAAAGAAACAAATACAGTCCTTGGAAATTACACAAGCTCCACAAAAACATAACAACAACGCCAACTAGTTAAAACTAAAGGAAAAAACGCCGACCCAAAACCACACAAAAAAGATACAAATCATAAGGAAATAAACAGCAGCCAAAAATAAGGAAACCCCAACCCAAAAACCAAAGAGCCAAAATCACAAGAAACAAAAATTAAAAACACTTCCTACAGTACCAACATAGAAGAGAATGAACCAGAAATTGAAAATACAAGAATAACCCCTACGTTGCAAATGACCCAAGAATTAGTGGCAGAAATTATAAATCTCTCAAATAAAAAACCCCAAACAGTAGGCAAACTCCTTGAATCAATTCAACCAATAATTGAAAAACATCATCGACCAAAACAAAGCTAGTGTTACAGCATATAACCTGAAATATTAATTTAAATGACCAACACAAACATGGAAGACACAACTAAAAGAAATATAATAATATGGCAATGGAGCTGTAGGGAAATTAGAGTCAACCTCCACGAACTCATAATCAAAATAAATGAGCAAGTTCCAAAACCAGATATCTTAACTATATAGGAAACACATCTCACAGGAAACCAAGATCACCCGCCCAAAATTCCAGGTTACTCCGCTGGAATCTTTAAAAATCGAAACAACGGGAAGAAGGGAGGGGGTCTAGCAATTTTTGTCATAGAAACTCTACCTAATACCATCAATGTTACTATTCCAACCCTACCAGGTAGCAGTGAGACATTCGAGCTCCAGTCGATTAAAATCAACACTGGAACAAACACCATCCAGATAATAAATATATACGACCCAGGAGGGAGTGAAAACTCCATACATTTAATTACATATCAACAACTCACTCAACAAAATACTTAAGACACTATTATCTGCGGAGATTTTAATGCTCATAATGAGCTCGGGGGAATACGAGGCAGAGATACAAGAGGTAAACTGATTGAGCAATGGACCACCGAATCCAACATGACCATACTGAACGATGGATCGAATACTAGAATAAACCCAGAAAATGGTTCACTCTCTGCCATTGACCTCACCATATGCTCACCCGAGCTTGCACAGATGATTGATTGGAGGGTGGATCAAACTAATACACTCGGCAGTGACCACTTCCCAATCATCATCTCCCTGCAGATAGCAGTACAATTGAACTCCATCACTAAACAACCCAGGTGGAGGTATGATAAAGCTAATTGGCAAGTCTTTACAGAAATCTTGGCAAATGTCAACATCAATCAACTAGAAAACCAAGATGTAAACAAATATTATGATAACATCATCTCCACCATAAAAGAAGCAGCAGAAAACAGCATCCCAAAAACAAGTGGGACCCATAACAAACAACCAGTCTCATGGTGGAACGACCAATGTAAACTAGCACACAGGGAGAAAAAGAAAGCAGTAAATAGATTTAATCACACAGGCAACTCTCTAGATTTCATAAACTAAAAGGATAAGGAAAGACAGCTAAAACAAATAATCAAAGAAGCTAAAGAAAACACTTGGCAAAACTTCTGCTCTAAACTAAATACCAAAACCAACCCAAAGCAAGTATGGGACAAAATTAAATCCATTAGGGGAAAAACTGTAAACAATATCCCTAGAATTACAGGGGCGAATACCAACCAAGAAAAAGCAGACAAGCTGGCCAGTCAGTTCACCGACATGAGCAGCAATAAAAACCATATTTTAGCATTCCAACAACATAGGGCTGAAGTAGAAACTAAATTCAATCACCTATTCAAAGATTTAGGTTCAAAATCATCAACTCTAAACAGCGACATCACACTACATGAATGGGAAACATCATTAAGATCAAAACAAGAAACATCACCGGGAGTAGACCAAATTGGTTATACAATATATAAAAACCTACCAACAAACATTGCACAAGCCATACTTAAACTAGTAAATATGATCTGGTCCATAGGTATAATACCCGACAAATGGAAAGAAGCCATTGTAATCCCGGTTCCCAAACCTGGTAAAGACCCGAATAACATCAATTCATACAGACCCATCTCCCTTACGAACAACATATGTAAAATCATGGAAACTATTATCACCAAACGTTTGAAATACCATATGGAAAGTAACCAACTATTCTCTGAGAACCAGTGCGGGTTCAGAAACAACAGATCCACTACTGATCAACTAATTAGACTAATAGCAGCCATTAAATTAGCATTTAATAACAAAAGAAAGTCGAGTAGAAACCTAATTGCAGTATTCCTCGACCTGGAAAAGGCATTCGACTTAGTTTGGACCAAAGGCCTCATAGCAAAACCTAACAATTACGGGATAACAGGCCGCATATTCAACTGGATAGAAAACTTTCTAACAGGTCGTAAAATTATTACTAGAGTGGGGGTAAATCCCTCTGAAGCACACCCACTGGAAAATGGTACACCTCAAGGAAGTGTGCTCAGCCCCACTCTATTTAACATCATGATAAATGATCTAGACCGGAACTTAACAACCACTAAAGTAGAAATATCGCAATTCGCTGATGATAGCGGTATCTGGAGATCAGGCAACCCCACAAATCACCAAACTATAGACGACATACAATAGAGTCTCAATAAAATAGGGAGATGGACTGATAAATGGGGATTCAAAACTTCCCATGAAAAAACCGTGGCAATAATATTCCACCCTAAACGAAATACTAATCTAAAATACCCTACCCTCTACATCCAAAACAATCCAATAAAATATGTCAAGATAGTTATTAGATTTCTGGGTATGTACTTTGATAAACATCTAAACTGGAGCCAACATATTAAAAACCTTATAAATAGCTGTTATAATGACCTAAATCTAATGAGAAACCTTAAAGGAACAACATGGGGGTCAAACCAAGAAACACTGATAACTTTATATAGAGCCCTCATTAGGTCAAAACTGGATTACGGATGTCCGGTATATAACTCAGCCAAACACAATCTACTTAAAAAACTGTAGACGATCCAAAGAAAAGCTCTAACCGTCTACACAGGCACCCTCCCGTCAACATCACTTGACGAACTTCTAGTACTAACAGGAGAGCCCCCACTGCAACTAACACGACATGAGCTCACATTAAGA
The DNA here is from genome assembly GCA_016617855.1 of Megalonaias nervosa. Taxonomy (NCBI): domain Eukaryota; kingdom Metazoa; phylum Mollusca; class Bivalvia; order Unionida; family Unionidae; genus Megalonaias; species Megalonaias nervosa. The sequence goes on from JAECUM010005754.1 coordinate 54,610, forward strand.
TATGCAGTACGGGTAACTATTCACCCAAACTCACATCCAACCTGAATAGCAATTGATAAGTGCAAAAAAACGTTTAGCAGAAAACTAGTCCCTAACATCCCAAGGGGGAAACTTATTCATGAACTTGGAAAACAACTACCCATCCAAGACTACCAAGCTGAACAAATCGAATACCTGGATCAGGCCCCCTGGACAACTCATAAACCGGAAATAAACACCGAAGCAACCAAATACGGCAATAAATTAGATCAAGAACACCAAATTAAAATAGCTATTACAATGGATATACTTGACTCCTACTCCAATTTTGTAAAAATCTACACTGACGGATCAAAAACATCAAATCCACCCAGGACAGCAGCAGCCGCAGTAATACCAGAAAGCAATATTCAAATTGGAGCCAGATTACCGGATCACTGCTCCATATACACTGCAGAATTCTTGGCTATTGTGGAGGCTCTGAAATGGGTGAACAACATAAAAAAAATCTGTAATAATAAGTGACTCGCTCAGTGTCATCACTTCCATAAAAATCAAACAATTCAAAATTCAGGGAAAATTTCCTACGAAAACCTTACGTACTGCTAAAAGAACTCAACAACAACAGCCAGCACGTGGAGTTCATGTGGATACCATCCCACATAGGTATCTTAGGAAACGAAACAGAGGATTTGACAGCAAAACAAAGATTAGAAGACCTTAATCCCACTCCTATTAAATACAGCGTAAATGAAATAAATAGTATTATCAGAACATACATACTAGAGAGAATGGCAAGAACAGTGGAACCAAAGCTCCAAAGGACGGACACTCTACGCCGTCCAAAGAGAGATAGACAGATCTATAAAACCCCCAAAGATTAATTCTACAGATCAAGACTAATAAACAGAATAAACACCGGAAAAACTAAACTAGCAAAAATAGTTTCGGTAAACACACTGGACCAAAACCAGCCAACATTAACTGCTTCCACTGTAATACACCAGAAGATTTACATCATATATTCAATATCTGCCGTAAATACAAACAAGAAAGATCTATATTAAACCTAGCGCAAAAGAAAATTGGCTCCCCAGGTACATACCCTGAATTTTTAAAGAAAGAAAATCCAAACATCATAACCACTTACCAGAACATCATAAAATTTATCTATAAAACAGGACTAGCAAATAAAATCTAAACAAAAACCCCACAAATAATACACAAATAACTGCATAGATGTCTCTGAAATGTCGATGGGGACCTGATTATTCAGCAGAGACTCTCGTGCAGCGCAAAATATAACCAAAGTAGGGCAAAGTTAGGAATAAAAACAAAATTAACCCACCTAGAATAATACAAACAAATAGTTAAAATTACTCCGACCTTAGACTCTAAAATCTTATCATGTTTTCATTTACGTCCGCGCGGGAAAAAAAATAATAATAATAATAAAAAAAAAATTCAATCCATTTTTCCACCTCAAGCTCAAAAAACAAATAACAGTAATATGATGGATCGGCACGGGGAGCGGGCACACTTAATATGTCGCTTGGGACCCGATTATTCGGCAAGGATGCCCGTTATCACCCGACCCGACACCACCCAAAAATCAAATATAACTTATAACTAGGGCCCTACAACAAGATAAACATAATACGCATGTGAGTCTCTGATATGTCGATGGGGACCTGATTACTCAGCAGAGACAATCGTGCAGAATGAAAACAACAGCAAATAGGGTTAATATCACTGTACAAAAATGAGAAACAATACCTAACAACATAAGAACAACGAAATCCGGAAAAAAACATCAACTGATAAATAGATAACGGAAAGCAAAAACACCTGAAGATAACCGAACTACCACTGCTACAATACTAGTACACTCTCGCTCAAACTCTCTATCTCTCTCTTAAAAAATAAAATAAAAATAAAAAAATAAAATATATATATATATATATATATATATATATATATATATATATATATATATATATATATCTATATCTATATCTATATATATCTTCTTTATAACAACCATCTTTATATATCTCTTCCTGATAACACTCATCTCTATTAAAACTCCTTAAACCCTTACTAACACTGTACTTCTACCACATAACCTAACTACCAAAGATGACATCCATTCCATTATAAATGTCCTTAAAACCTAGACATTATAAGGTGGTCCGAGCACGAGGATCATCAGGGTCTGCCACACAAGTGGCAACGTAAATCAAACACATGAAATACAGTATGACCCCAAATAGAAGCATATAAGGTGGTCAAAGCCCAATGACCATCAGGCCCCGCCGCACAAGGTGGCAATTAATTAATTTAAGTACATACATGGCCCCAAAACACATATAGCCAACCCAAAGAACGATAGGCCGTACCAAAGACAAGTATGTTATATACCTAGGACCCAACTTAATAGCGTATATAAGGTGGTCTAAGCCCAGGACCATCAGGGCCAGTCACACAATGTGGCAAATACCAAATAAACAACATACTAATGGCTGTCATCGGAGGTACCTCTTTTACTCTAATATAAGGCAAAAACAGCACAGAGAATTTCCAAAATCTTTTCAAACCATTTTGGCATTAATTACAATTCAAAATTCGTGCAAAGACGCAAAATTTAGACCAGATCCCTGGAATCCATGATCACCTGCCGGTGGATTCGGGCCTGCCTGCCGACCTGATCCTCCCTTGCCTCGACCGGACACCACAATTTATCAGCGTGCAATGCACGCATAAATAAACCTTACAAAACATGAGCGTGTGCCTCAAATCCCACTCATCGATTGGCAAATAGCGGACTGAAACAAGCGTGTGTGATGGGTCTATTCCCACTCTATACAAGCCTAATATTCAGGTAGCATGAAACATACTGTTTCGCTACCTGACGGCTAAGTTAACAGCACTCATTGAGTGCATAAACGCCTGGGGGATGTGGCTCTAATTCCTTCCCCAAGGATAAATTTATACTGCTGTGCAGGAATAAACCAGTGGTACATGTACAACTGTACGAACACCACTATAATTTAACAACATCATCATCATCATTAGTCTGGCCATCCATGGTTGACTCGTCCACCTATGCCTTCCAGACTAGCCAAGCTGAACGAAGCTTACGTGAATTTACATCGTGTCAGGCTAAACCTGATACCAAAGCCTGAAGAGATAAAGAATGTCAGGATCTTAACAATAGCCCAAGACCTGGTAGAAGAGGTCTTCAGAGAGGAAATCAAGAAAGAACAAGAACAGACTTCTGAAGCAGACAGAACAGCAGCAGCAACAACAGCAGCAGGAACCAGACAGAGGTTTTGTCGACTGCCGAGTAGACACCAAGGAGTTCTCCTTCTCTTTCCGCAGAAGCAGACCGTATCGTGTAGGAAAGCCTGTCGCCAGACGGGGACGCAATCTTAGACAGTAAAGGTTGCCATCACTCCCCGTCAACAAAAACAGCCCTTTTCAGGGCTACCCCAAATACTCTAGAAAAGACATACTAATTCAATTGCCAAAAAATTTATGTGTTTATGTTTAAAAAAAATAGAAGTGTGTCTGTAAGCACTTCATTTCTTTTGTCAGTAAAAATCAACACTTCGTTTCTCTGTCTTGTCGAAAACACTTCGTTTCTCTGTCTTGGCGAACAGTGTATGTCTATGTTTGTAAGTAAAAAAAAGTCAACGTGAGTGTTTCTTTTAGGTCCGCGCGTTCCATATAATAGTAACAGTGGTATTGTAAGTTTTGGTGTCAGGGGATGTTTTCATTCACGTTCGTGCTTCAAGTATATAAAGCGGAGCAATCGTCAGTCTGGCTACCCATCGTTGACCAGTTAACACTGAAGATGAGTAGCAGAATTGCCAAACTTTTAGAACTTCAGATGCACCTGGAGTATGCCAGACGCCTTCTGGACGAGCTGGCCATGGAGGCCATTGCAGAAGAAGCCATGATAGAGGAGGAGGAAGAGAAGAAAAATAAAAGAAGATGAGAAGGAAAACAAGCGAGGGATCCTGCCTCACCTCATACTAAGACCTGTGTGCGAGGTTAAGCCTGAAGTGAGGACGCCTCCACAGCCATTACAAGTTCAGCTACAACCAGTACCGCCACCTCAACCACAGCCACAGCCACAGTAACAACAACATCAAGAATATCATCGACTCTGGCATAGAAGACGGAGGGAACAACAAGTGTTCACTATCCGACAAACAGAGGAGTGGGATAGTGAAGCCACTCAACCTCCCTCTGCACTCCCAAGAGAAAGACTGAAATGGAAGCAGGACTGGAGCAGACGTTGTGTCTGTGGGGTCAGACCTGGGAGGTGTCACAATTAGCCAGGTGCATCTGAAGTTGGAAAGGAAAAACAGCCAGCCCGTCTCAGGGCTAACCAGATCTCTAGAAAAGAGAGAATATTCAAGTCGCCAATTTGTGTGGCTGTAGAGTAGTGTGACTATAAACACTCACTCGTTTACTGATGTGTGTGTGTGTTTGTGTTTTGCGTTCGCGTACGTTTGTGTGCATAGTAGATATGATATGTTTTTCTTCTCTTCCCATTTGTGTGGATAGTATAGTGTGTGTGTTATATGCGTTCGCATTCATTTGTGTGGATAGTAGATATGGTGTGTTTTATGCTTTCGCGTTCGTTTGTGTGATAGTAAATATGGTATGTTTTTCTTTTCTTCCCGTCTGTGTGGATAGTATAGTGTGTGTGTTATATGCGTTCGCGTTCGTTTGTGTGGATAGTAGAGTGTGTTTTTCTTCTCTTCCCGTCTGTGTGGATAGTATAGTGTGTGTGTGTGTGTGTGT
>JAECUM010005755.1:0-76172 GCA_016617855.1 Megalonaias nervosa
GAGGCGGACGCTCTAACCACTAGGCCACCGGAGCGGTTCTTTAGATGGTAAAATGTATTTATATAAATGTATGTTGTTTGAAAATTTAATAACCATTATGCACAAGTTCGGAAAATAATCATACCAGAAGAAAGTGTTTACAAGAATATGTCCAATATCACTGACATAGGCAAGTACAATGAAACTCCTCAAAACTGAACCCTCTGGATACAGGAAACCCCTCAAGACTGAATTTTTTTTAGTTCCGAAATTTTCCTTCTTTAATATCATCATTTTTCCCCCAGTAAGCCAGAACCCCTCGACTCTGAACACCAGAACAATGTTTGATCCCAAATGTCAATTTTACGCTTAAAACTACCCCATAAACTGAAACTTAGTTGAAACTTAGAAATATAATTTAGTTGCTAAATTCCCAACATGCTGAACAGATTAATTATGGTTAATAGGTGCTTTAATAATCTGATCTACAAGACAAAGACCCGAAAATGACCCCAAGGGAACAAGTGGTTAAAACAATACTTGACAAGCGTGCTGACATAGATTAGGGCTTACAAGAGGCTAATCTGAAGTTGCACCATAAAAAGGAGGAAACTTTTAAAGCTTCGCTTTTGATGACCGGAGACCGACAATGCAGTATTAAAAATGTCAGATTCACTCAAATGATTTTCAATAAAGGAACTTTGTCAGTGAAATGGGAGGTTTCAAAAGGCCATACATCCTCCAAGGAGAGGATAACAGTGATGTTTGCATGTAGTGCTACAGGTGAGAAATTGAAACCACTTGTAATCGGCAAGGCTCTGAAACCCACTGCTTTAAGGATATTGATGTTACAAACTTGCCAGTGACAGCCAAATGGAAATCGTGGATGACTTACTCAGATATTTACTAAATGGATAAATGATGTAAATAAACAGATGAGTCGGCAGGAGAGACAAATCATTACATTCTTGGACAATGCCACATCACACGGACCTGATCTACGTTTAAATTACTACCAGCTAACAAGACATCATATTTCTTGTGACGAGGACTATATGTGGAGCAACTGTATTTATTCATGTGGAATGATACAATTTTTGGTAAGAATGTATATTCTTCAGCCAATTCTTCATTAAATGTATTACAAATAAAAATTAAAAAAATAACATCCTTCTTAAATTTGTGCACTTTTACACACAGACACTAATACTTTCATAACTGCATTCTCTCTCTCTCTCTCTCATCACATAAGCGCTCAGAAAGAGATTTTTTTTTTTACATTTTCAAAAGCCTCAGTAAGCTGGAAACTTCTCAAAACCAGAAATAAATTGTGTCCCATGGGTGTTCAGTTTTGAGGAGTTTCACTGTACATAAATGTAAACAAACCAGTAAAACAATGAATTTTGGATATAATGTTTCTTGGTATAATGTTCTAAATCTTACACTCCCCTATGAAATATTACGAATAATCATTACTCTATTTCTAACATTGCATCTACGACAAGGCTTCTTTTTTCTCCCCAACACTATGTCCTAGATAGAAGTTAGAAAAGTAGTCTCTTATATACCTTGGTGTGGGATGGGGAAATCCCACCCTCAGGATCAGAATTTGTGGACAGGAAATCAGTCAAGAATCAATCCTGCATACAAATTCTGACACTTAGTTGGGAATTTCCTATCCCATATCAACACATATTGTTACGAGTCTAGGCTCTTACAAAAGTAACAGAAAAGAGTGAAGACAACAAGCTTTGTAAAATTTAACAAATAATTTATTTCCCTTGAAGATCAAGTGAAAAATGAGAAAAAAGAACTTACGGTTTTACGAATCAAATCCAAAAATAATCCAAGAATTAAAAAGTAAAAGTCCTAGTAATAAAAAGTCCTGAATGAGTTCGAATCCCGATGAAATCCAAAATGGAAGACGATGACATCTGTTTAAACCTGCAAAGTGCTGTTATGTCAACAGTTTCTTGTTGAATCACAGAAAATATTATTCCAGTTTTGAATTCCATATAAATTTCAGTGAATGTCTTTGTCCAAGAATTCTGTAGGAGCACTTGTGTATTTCAAGGGAAAAGAATCACTTGAATTCAAAATAATTTGAAGAAAATAAAATAATTAGCCCAGACTGGTCACAACATAAAACAACTTGACTTTTCAAGTGTCAAGACACGAATGACTAAAGCACAAAACAGATGCCCGGATGGGGGTCAAGAGTTCATCTTTCCTGAAGGAATTGAAGTTTGTTACATGATAATTATCACATCGTCCAGGTATGGCCTTGACTTAACTTAATAATTCTTACTCTGAGAAAGAATTAAAAAAAATAAAAAAAAGTTGTTTACCAAAACTGTCACTGGTTATGAATCAAGGTCAGAAACTAGATACAGTGTTTCTATTATCAGATGTTTATCAATGAAATAAAAAAAGGTCAGGTCAAACAGAACTGAACTTAATTCTAAAAAAAATCCAGTCCAGTAAACAATATTACATTACAATAAAATGTAATGAAATAAAAAAAAAATTAAAACTAACAAACAAATAATTAAATTACATATACATAACAATATCATGGATTCTATTAATTTTACCTGTAAACTGTAGTCCATCTGTAATAAATCATACTTTCCTTGGACTGTCACAAATTCATTTCGTTGGGACCATTCATTTCTAGTTTTGTCATAAAATCTAAAATAGAAAGACAAAAACATGGTGGTAAGTTTACAAATACATACACCTTTTGCCAATTTGTAATAAACTGTCAACTAGTGAGCTAATGGCTGTTGCAGATGACATCACTGAGAGTGTAAAGTGAAGCGTTTTACTAAGAAAATAGGTGAGGCTAACTTTCTTTCTTAGAGAGTACCATCGACGAAGAGATGTCAGGTGGGTATTATGGGTCTCTGTGTGTGTGTGTGTGTGTGTGTGTATGTATATATATATATATATATATATATAAAGAATACAAATCATCCGGTGAATAACAGTCCTTTCAAGTGCACTGGATTCAGCAAAGGATCATGTGTGTCAGGGATTAAGATAAATGCAATAAACTGACAACAAACAGTGCAACTCTAAATAAGTCTTTTTCAAAGGCAAACACAAAACAGGAACAAGACAAACAAAAAACAAAAAAATCATTGAGGTTACAAAATTTTACATGACCATTTCTACTGGAACAAAAGCATGGAATTTTTTATGTTTCAATTTGTTTACTCATGCGGATGCTGAAAAATATTTTATATCGACCTAGAAATCGAAGAGCCATATTGTCATCTGTTATTTTACGTAAATTTCTTTAAGTGCAAATTATATCCCGGTTATTTCATTGTTGTAGTAGTAATTATAGGTTACTGGGTGACTAATAAGCAAATTTAGAGGAAAGTTGATGCAAACAGGTAGTCAAGCAGAAAAGAGGTACCATCAGACCAAAAAAGCCATCTGCAAGGGCAAATATAAAGGCATAAAAAGATAGCCAAATGGAGAATAAAATCTGCTGCTGCATTGAGCAAACTTAGGGGTTGCAAAAACTCTCTTGATGCAACACACTCCCTACTGGAAATCAACTCCAACAGTTTGAAAATCTGCACTACATGTACATGGGGTAGACAGATAAGATTCATGTTGGTCAGAAACGCCATGCCCAGGTAGAATATTTGCTGAGAAGGATTGAGATATTACTTTTTCCAGTTCACTAAAAGGCCTTGATGACCTACTTTACTAGATAATGCATCTGCAAAGAATGTTGGGAATGATGAACATGCACTTCATGCAATGAAGACATGTTTCATGTGTGTCCTTATTAGCTTTAAATTTCTTGCACTTTCTGCATTTTGTTGCCAATGTTAAATTGAAATGACAACAAGAACAAAAAAAATCAGAAAGTGTTCACAAATCAGTGACACTCAATAATTAAACAAGCAAAAATATATATGCATTGAGTGTAAATGGAGCACAAGGTCAGACTAAATGAAGCCCACAGATGTAAAAAAATTTGCACAAAGATGAAAATGAAAAAAATAATGATAACCCGATGTAGCGAATTCCTTAATACATAATATTACACTAACTTTCTGGACAGATGGGTTAAAATCACAAAGATATTCAACTACTTCAAGACATCTTTTACTATAATATTAACAGCGCTGAGCAAAGGCTTAAAACTGCTTAAAACTGGAAAGAGAGAGGAAAGAGTTTCTTCTCTTGCAAAAGACAACATTTTTGTCTTTTGGGCAGGGCTGGATTTGGTTGGTAGCAAAGTTAATCTTTCTTGCAATAATGTGGTTAGGGATTCAACCATAAAAAGGGGTGATAGTTTCAGCTTTTGGTATGACTGAGTTACTCTTTGTAAGATGAAATAACATATAAATTTTAATGGGTATAGGTGGATAAAATAGTGTCCAGATATGGAGAGTGTCATGAATACCAATTTTTTTATAGTAAAAGATGTTTCTTCGAAAATACTTGCCCAATCATAATACCTTTGGAGAACTACCACTACCTTGCAAATCCAGCCCTCCCAGACACTACGTTTAGATCAAGGGAGCTAAAAGTTGTCTGCTGATCCATTGGCGGTCAGGCAGAGTTATCTCCCCTACATATAATACTTAGCAGCAAGACGTAAGGATATGCTAGTTATTACTGGAGCAGAAGGCATGCTCACTCTGGATGTAATTGTGGGGAGGCTGGGCAGGTGTATGTGTATTATGACTGGATAAGTATTTTCAAAGAAACATATTTTACTAAAAAAAATTGGTTTCTTCTTCAAATACATTACCCAATCATAATACCTAAGGAGAATAAGTGAGAGGTGGAGGGAGGTACATCCTCTTACCCTGGAGATAAAATCTCCGATCCCCTACGGTATGAGCGACAGCTTCTAAGTAGCCTGATTGGAGGAGACTCCATCTGTCAGGGCACAGCTTCAAAAAGGAAAAAAAAAATTTCCCCATGCAAATCCAACGCAACTCATGAAGTCACGTCTTAAGAAGCTGTCTATCGACCTGGAAATGTGACCTACTGAGCTGCGTATATAGGTCCTACCAGAATAAATTGGGCTCTTTGGGATGACAAATCTCGGAGGTAAAAGCTTGAAAATGTGGACTCTGATCTCCATCCCACAGCTTGAATGATGACGCTTAGAGCACAGTTCCATTCGAATGCTAGGCTGGTGGCAACTGCCCTAACCTCATGAGCCAAAATGCATAAAAAAATGTTCACTTTAGTGGGGTTATTTCCCTGTATGCTGAGCAAATAACGCACCTGATCCAGGATGGGATATTCTGAGCTGATATATTGTCTTGACCTGGTTTAAGAGATAGAAAAAGGCATGATCTCCCTTGACACACCAGCTCCATTCAATTAAGTTACCACTTCAAAGATCCGACAAGGTCTTGTATGTGGCCTTCAGTTGAAGTGTCCAGATGACAGGTTTCATGAGAAAAGACTTGTCACCCATGGAAGGGCGACAGTTCTTGGTGATGAAAGAAGATGCAGTTGTAAGAAAGACTGACCCATCTTGTCGAAACTGCAAGTAACTGGGGTCTGAGGAAAGAGCGTGCATGTCACTAATTCTGCCTGCTGTTACTAAGGCCATGAGGAATCAGGGCTTGTAGAAAAAGTGCACCAGAGATGCCCATGCAATTGATTCAAAAGGGTTCTTGTTCAGCCCAGTTAATACCCAAGACAGGTTCCCCTTGAGGCAGACAGTTAAAGTTAGGCAGTGTAAACTCAAACTTGCAAGGAGATCGGATATGTCCTTGTTTTATCTGATATCTTCATGCCCATGATGACAAGAGGTGTCTGCTATCGTCGAGCAATCGCCTTTGATTGTACTCGGAGCAAATTTTCTCTTCGAAGAGCCAGAGGACGAAATTAGCTATCTGCTATATTGATGCCTGGAGAGGTAAGATATGTTTGTTGTGCACCAGTGGGTGCAAAGTGCCATTTGCCTTCATATGCTTTAAAGTGGAAGGCTGTCACGCCTGAGCAATTCTCTCCACTGCTGGTTGCGAGAATTGTTTGTGTCTGAGAGCCTGTTTGATGTATTCCAGACGTGCAGGTCCAGGAGGCCTGGGCAAGGATGAACAACTGCCATGTTGGTTGTTTGAGTAGATGAGGGAAGACCTGAATCTGCCGCAGGGTTTATGATGCCAAATTGGTGAGGTTGTCGATCCACTGCTTCTCCTATTGGAGAGCAATGAAATGAGGTCAAGGCTGATTCCCTTGTTTGCTGTATCACTTGGAATCAGAGGTATTGGTGGTAGGTGTACGAGTTAAGGTTGGTCCAATCCAACAATAGGGCATCCACTGCCCAACCTGTTATGTCCGGGACATGAAAGACAAAGAATGGGGTTTGGCATTCCCTACTGTCACAAACAGGCCTACCAATGGTTGATCCCATCGGGTACAGATCTGCGTGGGAACCGAGGGATGGAGAGACCTTTCCTTCTGTACTAGTCGATTGTTCCGTGACGAAAGGATGATCATTGCATTGAGGAGTCCCAGGATATGGTGAACTTGAAATTCTTGCTGATGACAACACCACTTCATCAAGTCGCACACCATGATGCAACGGTCTGGTGACTGGGATCCTTGTTATTGAAGATAATCACCATTGTAGGATTGAGTTCCTCTTTGTTATTTGACAAAAGTCCCATACCATGATGTAAAGGTCTGGGGACTGGGATCTTCCTTGTTGCTAGAGATAAACCAACATTGTAGTATAGAGATAATCCTTGTTGTTGAGACAAGTCACCACTGTAGATATGTCAGAATGAAGACTCCCTTGACCTCTTAAACATTCTTGCTTTCACATTGGCCAATCAATGATCAACATCATCCAGTTGTGTGGATAGGGCTCCAGTCCATGTAACACATTAAGACTTACCTGGCAAAGAGTGATGTGGTCTATCGCTCACTAAACACATAGAATGCCCTGAATTAGAAACCATGCTTCAAGAAAGTCGCTGAGTAAAAGGGCTCTTCTCGTGGCAAAGCGTAGAGAAATTGCGAGGCGACATCTGTTGAGGCATGAGGATCTACTTGAGTTAGACTGGTCCTTGCACATGTCTGTAAAAGTCATGTTAAACGTACTGTAAACTAGTGCTGTTATAGATTGAGCCCATAATATTGATGACTGGCCCTTCATGATCCTTGGTATATGGCCTAGGCCGGTCACAACGGAAATAGGCCATCAGAGTGAGGAAGACATCATTAGGATCATCAGTTGGGGCTGGTTATGGTATATTTGATCCATCATCAGTTGGGACGGGTTATGGTATATTTGATCCATGTAACCTGTCTGTATGTCTGTTGAATGACAGGGAACTTGGCTGTTTGTTAGCTCTGTCCCATTATGTAGGAGGAATCATGTCGGACCCCAAGGAGGCAATGTAAAGGGGAGTTCCAAAGAAGACGAGGCCTGTAGGGGTGACATGGATGCAGGAGCTGTTTCTGAGTGTGTCAATGTCCGGCGCTTCATGGTTAAAGGGCAAGTTGAATTATCTCCCTTGCTCCCATAAAGGTTCGCAATGTAGGAGAAATCAGCATGCAGACTACTGATGCCTTTGGTCTGAGCTGTATGTTGTTAGTGCTTTGCCCACAGTTCTAAATTGTAAGACAAAATAGAGCTGTATGTTGTTTGTGCTTTGCCCATAGTTCTAATCTGTAAGACAAAATAGAGCTGTATGTTGTTTGTGCTTTGCCCATAGTTCTAAACTGTAAGACAAAATATAGCAAAATGGATGAAGTTGTAGCCCTGCAACTGTTCTAGAATACAATGTCCGTGCTGAGCTAATTCATTAAAAGGGTGACCCAGAAATTAATGTCTAATAAGGTAAGGAAGCGTACAGGTAAACTATTATGACAAAATCACCAGTTTACAAACTGTGTGCCTGCACATGTTATGTTGCATACCCTGTGACAATACCACCTGTTTGTGTGTGCAGAGATATACAAATAATAGTTACCTAGAAATAATTGCTAGCAGACGATTTCAACAACCACGCTTACCTGTAGGGAGGTCAAGGATGGCATATACAGGTAGAATCAATGAAGCATGGTGTTCCAAGGCTAAAAATACCATGTTAAAAGAACTCACCTTGATATACAAAATGAATGCAATTATACATATATAAAGGGTTCTTCAGAGCATAAAGACATGCACGCATGTAAATAATGTAGCACGAACCTAACTATGAAGACATGGGCTACAAGTGTGTGCGACTAAGTGTTCAATCAACATGATATAAAGTTATACAGATAAACATGACTCAAGAGTTGCCTATATAAACATGCATGCTCAGGAGGTGACTGAATGAACCATGTATAGAGTGCTGAACTTGACCGACTAGAATGGTAGAAATAAAGAATGTACCAGTATCTACATTACATGCAAACAATCTTCACAAAGAATGGAATAAAGGCACCGTTATCGAGATATACCCAGTAGGTGAGACAGAATCCATTATGAGGCAATACTTGTTGGGAAAAAGGCCCAGAGACCACCTGTACAAGTAATTACATTAAAATGGTGCCCGGGTGCTATGAAAGCCTTGGATAAAAAACTTGCTAATATGTACCCATTAGTAAGGAAATTACACATATATAGGAGTTATATGAGCACTTGCGACTTGCACGTAAAATTAAGTATAGCGTGAACGGACTTTGAGGTCACTTAGGCTCCATGTGCAAGCACCCAATGTGTGATAATGACAAAGTGTGACTAATACGTAATGGCAGAACTTTGTCGTGAGAGAAAGAGAGAAAAAGTTGGAAATATAGAGGGAGTATATGTTCCTTAAAAGTGAAAAACTCCTCCAACTTGAAGTGACATATCTTCCACATAGCTTTGGCTTTGCGAGGTCTCTTGTGACGAGTGTGCTTCTTGGTACGAGAGGAAGTAATAACTAACATATCCTTACACCTTGCAGCCAAGTCTAACATGTAAGGGGAGATCACTCTGCCCGAAAGCCAATGGGTCGGCAGACAACTTTTCACTCCCTTGAGCTAAAAGTAGTATCTGGGAGGGCTGGATTTGCATGGCAGTGGTAGTTCTCCTAAAGTATTATGATTGGGTAATGTATTCAAAGAAGAAAAACATTTAATAATACAAAATCACTCAAGCATGAACAAAATGGACCACAAGTTTTCTTTTCTTGAACATTGCAGAATTATCATACCTAGAAGGCAAACACATATTAATTATGATAGGTGTTGATGAAATAAGGTCCAAGATATGGAGGGTGTCACAAACAAGCACCTAGAATATATAAGTCACTGTCATGTGAAAAATAGACCATAATTATCTTTGTTTTAAAATAGTTGAGATGTGTCCACATATCAATTTTCATGGATGTAGATGAGACTGTGTCGAAGCTAAAAACAGTGATAAATGATCATTTGAAAATATAAAAGATCATCATGTGTGAAAAGTAAGTCACATTAACCTACTTCTGGTACAGATAAGTGACTTACTGAGATATACCACACATAAATTTTTAAGCGTATGGGAAAAACACTGACCAAGATATACAAGGGAATAAAACTGCTTCAAACTAAAGACAGAATTGCAAATGTGACTTGTCTATTATTATTATTATTATTATTATTATTATTATTATTATTATTAGTTTTACCTCTTCATTTGTACCCAATGCAAACAAGTCTCCTATAAGGAATTAAGAAAATATTTGGAAGCCTTTTATGATAGTACTTACAACACCTATTCAATATGAATGAACAACTTTGATAAAACTGGGAGAAAATATTTCCACTAAAGTATGAATTTTTTCATGATAAAAACTTGCTTCTCAACATTTAATCAACTTACTTTTTTGTAAAGGTCTTTTTAGCTTTCTCAAGGTCAGACCCACATGGGACCAGGCTGTTTTGCCCTTTGTATCCTACTCTGCCCCATCTGAACCACACATGGTACTTTTTCTTTTCATCTTCTTCCAGAAGTTGGATGATAAAATACTTGTTGTTGTTATTTGAAATGTTTGTCTAACAAAAGGAAAATACCAGTAGTTATATAAAGGATTTTTTAAACCAGAAAACTTGATAATACTTTATTAATTTCCACTGTAAAATCTTTAGCAAACACATCTTGTGTGCTCTTGATGGTAGTTACGGTAAACCAAAAAGACTGATTAAAAAAAAAAAAAACAGTGGTGAAGGGTTTTTGATGGTGACCCTTGCAAAGAATTGTTTTCTAGCAGGTTAACAAAAAAGGTGATTCGGACAAAAGTCACCACCAGAATGACAGTCATTTTGTCAAAATTTTGCCTCGATAACTTGCAAACCCAATCATAATGTTGGTCAGGAATGGATCAAATCACTTGTCTTCATATCAGATATTACATGCATAATATTAAGTGCATGCATCATGTCTGAAGAATTGATGAAATTTCAAGACAGGTCCATAAAATTTCACATGATATACTGTTAACAATGATAGGAATTCCGTGATTATCATGCAACATGTACAGTATTCTGTGATTATCATGCAACATGAACAGTATTCTGTGATTATCATGCAACATGAACAGTATTCTGTGATCATCATGCAACATGTAGTTTAACTACCATATATATTTGCATGTAAGCTCAACCCAACCACAAACAACACAAGATCTATATTGCTTGTTCTACTTATTACTCCGAACAAACTATATAGATCCAAATCTACTAGTGCAATAAACGATGGCAAATCGGGGTCTGTGCAGTCTGCAGTTGCAATCAACTTATAAGAAAGTATATACGGTAGTAATAATCACTGAACTTGTGTTGGTGGTTTTCCTGGAGATTTCTCTGAGATGACTAATTTACAAACTACATCTAAGATACCTATCATACTTTCTACATTCTGCAAAACTTATTTTTTGTGAAACAATAAAATTTTCACTTTAATATCAAACTGTAAAGTGCTGATATTTTGAGATTCACATTAATAAGACTTTTAGCTCATCTAAAGTAATAAGACATCTTAATGACATTTCCAAATTTTGCAAATTATTATCAGCTATAGGGATTTGCAATAAATTGGTCAAAATCTGATTTAAATGAATAATTTTCATTTTTTCCCCTCAAATTAGTATCATTTTAATTAAATACTCTTGAAGACATCTTGCCAACCTGATTCAGCATGCTGTCCCAGACATCACTTCCTTGGTAGTAGACATGGGCCTTTCCAACCATAGTGGTGCATTCTGGGTCAACTGGAGCCTTTCCTTTTAAGATGACTGTCTTCACTGTAAGAAACAGAAGATGCTTTTCTCAGTTATGCCAACATCCCTGCCCACTATCCCAAATTCCAAAGGTTAGGCATTTCAACAAAACCCAACTCCATCACATGGCCTACTCACTCACCTACCTCCATAGGGTGACAGACCCAATCACCCCAACCTCCATATGGGTGCCCCACCCATTCAGCCCCACCTACACTGAGTGGCCCATCTCTATAGTGCAATAACCTCAAATCCCAATTCCATTCACCCCATCTTTTTATGGTGGACTACCCACTCACTGCACCTCCACTCAGTGGCCTCCCAACTAACTCCACCTTTACAGTATGGACTAACAACTTACCCAGGTCAATAGGATAATCAAAGTACCATGACAATTGGGCAGATTTACAAATCTTGTTTGTAACACTGTCCAGATATATTTAGGGAATACCAATAACCTTGCACATGCTTGCAATACCATCACAGCAACATTACATGCAATGACAAATGCTAAAGAGAGGAAATGGCATCAGGATATTTACTGTATCATCACTCTTTATCACATTATGTATTGTATGGCTGGCTAACTGTGTTATATACATCATGGTATGTATTGTGTCAACAGCCATGTATCATGATATGTATCATATAGCAACCAAGAAGTGGTGCACAATGCAAAGCTACATATCCAATCCAATGAAAATACACTGCATATAAATGTTACAAAGTAGTTAAGACCTTTTGGGAGACTTTAATAGTAAGTCAATTTATTTAACAGTTAACTATAAATACACTAACTGTAACTGGTTAGTACATTCATTAACCTATTACCCATAATACACTAACTGAACCATGGCTGGTTAATCAGTCAGAAATACCTCATGTACAGAGTTGAATAGGCAAGAATTATGGCATAAACAAAATTTCCAGTTTTTAAAATCTAGTGAAACTTAGATTTTATACTTCCTGAAACAAATATATTTCCAAGTTGCTTTTGCATGAACTGTATAAAAATTCAATTTTTACTTCTTTTATCATATTCCCAACCATTTTATGCAGCAATCAGTACCAATCAGGACAACTATAATGGCTCATTCAAATGCTAAATGTTGTATGTTGCTAATGTTAAAATTTACCTGGACCAAAAAACTTTAAGACACATGAACTGTCGAAAGAATAAAATAAGGTTTTTGTGACTGTAAAAGTGAGTGGGTACATCTTTGCTTAAAGTTTGACATATGATGCTATTAGCATTGTTCTGTATATCTTAGAATAGCAGATTACAGTACATGTACATGTTAAAATATTTCTATTCATGTTTAAAACCTTGTTTTTGAAATAAAGATTTTGAGTAATAATGTTCAGTCACATTTTCAATTTGTTTTTCATTTCTTCAACCTACTGAAAAAAACTTGTTGTTACAAGGGGGTGGGGTGCATTAATTAACTGGTTACTAAATTTTGTAACCTGTTACTTCTAATACTCAAACCATCAATGGTCAACTGTTAGCTGGATAATCATTACAGTGCTACTTTTGTTAATAACCTTTTGGCTCATCATTGTTTTCTTCTAAACCACGCTTTCCAGACTTTTTTCCACTTTTAGCAACAGGCTTCTTCACTTCCTCATCCTCTTCCTGCTCTTCAGGTTCAACCTTGACCTTTGACCTTGATGACCTTGCCTTCCTTCCTGCTGCTGCAGAACCATTAGAGACTTCTTGGGAAGATGCAGAAGTTGAAGCAACTGGAGTTGGTGTAGTTGATTCTGGCTCTTCAGCTTCTACATTATAAGATAACAAGATATTAACAATATTTAATTCATATTAACAGCATTGCATGAAATAAAATAGTGCTAACCTACAGATTCCTACAATGTAAATTAAACATCTACAGTACAATTTATTCCCACTGAATAAAGACGTTTCATGCTAACATTAACATAGAGAACCAAGTCCAAAGATACCAACTGCCCTGCCTCCCTTGACTAATGTTCTGTTTACTGCTATGTGTGACATCATTGCAGAATAAACTGACCATTCATTACCATTTATAAGTGCACTGTATGGAAGTATTAAGCCACCACTAACAAGATGTATCTATTGCATATCTGATAAAAATGTCTTTTATCTTTTGTGTTAACAAAACGAGTTATCAATTGCAATTTATTGGCATGATTATGTAGACATGGTAGCAAATTCATATGTCTAAGTTGTCTTACTGATATGTAACCACAATAGCATCCTAAATAAATAGACTTGTCATCGTCACTACATAATCATGTCAATACATATGCAACAGAAATATCTGGTCATGTTGATGGCAGTCAAATACTTCCATAGTATTGATGTAATGGTTATTCTTATGTGCTGCCAGTGTTGTATAGTTGTTGTTGTTGTTGTTGTGGTGGGTCAACACCATTTTTCAACACAAAGGCTATATATGACGGCCGGTATAGCTGGCAGACGAAGAACCCAGGAAAACCCCAATAAGAAACACCAACCCACAGGAAGCTACTAGCAAGCTTTCTCACATACCAACATTGGCCAAGGGCAAGACTAAAACCCATGCAGACTGAGGTAAGACGGCAGTGATCAGTAAATGTGAGTACTTTAGACCACTCAGCTCCCCCCGCCATTGTAAAAGTAATGACTTATAAACTAATCAATTAAATAATTGATTCCTTGAAATATAAAACTATAATTGTAATCAATTCCTACAATAAAAATATAATCAGTAATTGTAACTGGTTATAAATTCTGGAAAAGTAATGCGAATTTTCTACTTCTGAATTGCAATTACTATTTGTCATAGTGATTGTCCATGTGAGTTTGAGTCTCAGACTCGGCCAATATGGGTATGTGACAAAGCTATCATTATCTTCCCGTGGGTCTGGAGATTCCCCCCACCCCCGAGTTCTTCCTCCAGAAATTATACTGGCTGCCATGTACTGCCTATCATGCACTGAGAAATAGTGTTAAACACAAAACAACATTTGTCATAGTTAGAACTAGCAACTTACAAGTTGTTTTAGAAACTGTTCTATTGTGAGAAAAAGAAATGCTTACAATTTTTTTAAAAATTAGTTCTGTAATACAGTAAAAACTTATGACCGACCTCTGCTATGAACAACCACCCTGTCATATCTGACCACAATCATAATGCACAGACGGACTTTATTATATAAATGCTCTGTCGTGAGCGACCACCTGCTGAACGCGACCAGTGACTGCGAAGTCTTGGCAAAATATGCATTTTGACACTGCTATGAATGACCGCATTGCAAAAACAAGGATAAACTTCACCGACCTTTATTTAATCCCTGTAACAACGACTACTCATACTGTTCTAAAACAAAAAACAAAAATAAGCTGGCTACCGATATCTGAAATTTTGTAGGTATGCTGAAAGTGTTTTATAGTTTCTGTTGTAAACCAGACTAAAGTACATGTAGATTATTCCCTAGTCTGGTTCCCTGCTTCATATGCTCCCTGCGCTGTTCTCTGCTATTCATATAGGGGACAGTAACGCAGGGAACATATGAAGCAGGGAAACCAGACTAATTATTCCCGCACTTAGACTGCTTCCCAGTCTTGTCATAGAGTAGGAGCCAGACTCCCTATGAATGACAGTATCGCGAGAACATAGACACCACTGACCTATATGTAATAAATTGTTACAACAACCGCTTGATTAGTAACAATTATTCTGATCAAAAACAAACATAAAAAGAATAATTTAAAAAAAAAAAAAAGGATTGTGGCTACCGGTGATAAATGCTACAGTCCCTAAATCAGGCTAATGTAGATGTAACGAATTGCCATTGTAGTGCCAAAATTGACGCAGTGGTCACGTATATTGTTTGTCTTTGGAGTTAATCCATATTGCTTTGGTGTGAATAAGGTCATTGTCTATTAAACCAGCAAGAGAGAATTATTTGCGGGATTCGATTAATAGTGTTCAATACTTGTGATGTTTGTTGCTTTTTCCCCCCATGTTAAGTGATTAAATCCCAATCAAAGCTTTCATCTATTCAAGTTGGTGTGACTGGGTTACACACTTTGTTTATAGAGTTAAAGAGTTAATCCCTGCATGCTTTCTTTGAATGAAGCCATTCACTTTTGTCTCTGAGTAAATGGTTCTGTTTCTGGATGAGATAATTGTTTCTTTTTATTTCATTAATTGTTAGATATGCAATGCACATTTATAGATTTTTCATATTTTCCCAAAGCCCAGTCAAAACTGTCTTTACGTTCGATATTACAACTGAGCACTAATAATGTTAACTCCTAGAACGTTAATAACAATGGACGAACATCCAGCTAAAAAGAAACAAATTTTAAGACTGGAGAAAATAATTATTGTAACTGAAAGAAGTGAAAAAGAGCAGACCATTTGCAAAAAAGTGGTTTAAATGTTGGTAAAACAAATTTAGGATGTTATAAAGGAAATGGTGTAATTCAGAAACTATTTCATATGCTAATATATGTGATCTTCAAATGTATAGTGATTTCATGTTTAATGATAAAAGTATATCTTTATTGCTATTTAATTTTGTTTTTAGATGAATGCATACAATATTTTAGCAAGAACTATTGATAAAGAATAGAATATATGTACAGTGATTGTGGGTTTTTTTCTTTAAATTGTTCTGAAACTGGACCCTGGAAACTGGTCTTTTTGTACAAACCTGCTATGAGAGACCACCTGTCTTGCGAGACCATTTTTTGTTAGCAGAAGGGGCAGTCTCTCATAACATATTTTACCATACTGTATCCAGTGTGTAATGTTGAACTCCTAGTGTGAAGAACACTGTTCTGTACAAAATGTGAATTAACTAATGAGAACTGAGTTGTGACAGACTGAACAGAAAATATTGTAACTGTACTCTAATTATCTGAATAAAAAAGAAATTGTAATTGATTATATAGTAATCAATAGTAATTGTAATCAACTACTACAATTTTTATTGCAATTGTAATTTTAATTAAAAACATTTACAACAGTAATCTATACAATACTATGTACTGCAGAGTTGAAACTTGCAAGCATAAGAGGAAAAGTCATTTTTTTTCTATTTCATAATTTCTTGTACAGTAAAGGCATAGAAAAATGGACCTACCATATCATCTTGCGTAAAAGTCAAGTCTAACTGTAAACAACACAGACCCTGATCTGCCATCACATAATGTGCCAGCAGACCAGGATCAATGTTTGTTCGACTGATAGACCCAGATCTGCCAGCACATTATGCAATGGCAGATATGGGTCTGTGCAGTTTGCAGTTTGACTTGACTTGTGAGGAAGTACATAAGTTAACAAGAGTTGAACAAATGGAGTAATCATGAGGTCTGCACACTGTGAATTTTGTTTCCTTGTAAATTTTGAGTAGGATTTTAGAAATAGATTCAGACAACTGAAACCTGACTTAATTTGAGATGATACCAAGAAGAAAAATGAAATAGAAAACAAAAGAGAAAGAAAAATTACATATGTCCATCCATAAGGGTCAAGAATTTAAAATCAAAAACATATTTCTTGTTTTTTGCTCCTGCCTTACAATATCTATTAACCAAGGAGAAACATAAAGGCAGCAAATATCATGTAGAAAATGGCAAAAAATAACTAAAGAATTGTACTTATGTCAGAGTGATATTTTAGAGGGTCCTTCATTTACTGACTCACTTTACAGCAATTTCTTCAAAAAGAGTCACGGTCAAAATTTTTGACAACTTTTGTGAGGTTAACTTCCCCACCATAAATAATTTGCACATTGTGCCTATAGAATTGTGTTGGTGTGGGGTCTACAAGTGCTGAATATTTAAAAACAAGTTTAATCACAAAACTCCATAAATAACTTTAACCTGATAGAAGACATACAGACAAAAAGATGTACATATGAGTAGTAGACTGACATTCTGACCTACTGTTGCCTTCAACCACTCCCATTACATGTGACTGTACGAAAAGAAAGGGAAAATAAAGTAAATGAGAAGGCAAAAGTAAAAGCTTTCAGAAGGAAGGATAGGCATACATGCAAAATAATGTATCTTGTTTAACAGTTTTGCTATTAGAATGTATACAGTACTCCCTCTTTATAATGCTACCTTTGGGGGCCATAAAGTATACTGCCTTATAGTGAAACTATCTTATAATGTAGCATTTAATGCAAAAATTTTAATGAAATGGAATCCATGATAATGATGGACCTTATAATGAGACAACCAGAAACATGATATACAGGTGACAATGAACTGCAAATCAAAGTGCACATTACTACATAATTAAAATTGAAAAATATCTCATAAATTAAAGGTAATATATATTTTACCCGACTTATTTCTGCAAACTTTTTTCTTCAAATCAGTAACTGTATTTCTTTGTTCCATCTTACTAATATCAATGGAATAGGATCTCTGACAGGCAACAATTTCAACAGTTGTCTCCCCTGACTCTCTAGCCTTCTCCAGAGCTAATGTGGCTTTAACATCGTATGGTTTCCACTTGCCCTTTTCATCTTCCCATTGCCAGACATGGAATTCTGAAAACAAAATGAGTTCAACAATGTCATCTTGAATTAACATAAACAGTGTGATGAAGTTAAATAATTTGCACAATTCACTCTAACTGGCCTAGTTAGCAGTGGGGGCAATGGAGAAGGGACATCAGAATCCAGAGAAAACTATAAACACCAATACTTAACACTGTTGTATCCATATAAATATCAGAAACATTTATACCAAGAATAGGCAAATCTAACATAACTACATATCAGCAATAATATTTGCTTATGATTTAAGATTACTCTTCTTTACCATGAAATAAACTGTTTAGTATGTGGCCTAATACCGTGGCCATATATGTACCTACTGGTGATACCCCTACTGGTGATTCCCTGTAGACTGTGGGACAACCATTAAGTTTTCAAGGGGAAGCAGGATATTTCTTTAGTGCTGAACCATTTTATTTATAAATACAGAAATATATTTGCACTGAACAGTAATAGACCTCTACCTGGGAATTGGTAGCAAAGAGTATAGTAGACTCTGGAGATTATATACCAATGGGTCTCAATTACCTCAACCTTTCATCAGAATTACCTCAACCTTTCATCAGAATATCTGGTCTTGAAATAAACTCAGTGTGCAGAAACCATTATCAGGGATCGTCCTGGGCTTCGCCAATGTCGCAAATTGCGATTTTTTTCCCTTATTAGCGACAAAATATATCATCTGACAATTTTTTTGGCGACAGCTTTTTGGCTCTTTAATTTGTACATACAATTATGGATTTGGAGTTGAGAAATCTGAAGGGACCACGAAAGGAAGCCACAAACTTGGATACACAATGCACTGGAATCTATCTGTTACATAAACAAATCCTTTGTTCGTATTGACAAACCCATCTTTACAGTGCATTGCTACATCATAATCCACTTATGTTGACATCTGGCCCGAGTACTATATGATGTGATACACTCAATCATGCTACCGGACTATACCTACAATCGACCGACCTCTGAAGACACGAACAGAAACAACTACAAATAATTGAACGATGGCTAATCCTTCTGTTGTTTATTTTAAATATACCAATAAAGTAGTTTTGCTGAAACTTCAGAGAAAACTGATTACCTTTGAAGTACCGATTGCTGTGTATAAATACAAAGCAAATGGAAAAAAATCTCAATCAGAATTATATACTGTCTACAGTGCAACTTTATCATGGGTAAACGTAAGTTAGACATTGCGTGTTCATCGTCTCATCCTAAGAGTAAGTTAACAAAATTAACAGCATTTTGGATTTCGTGCAAATTCATCAGACAATACAGTCACTGAACCTGATGTTACACCTGACAGTCCAACATCATCTACATGTAGTGATGGTAATAATGCTTCAAGTGCAACACCACATCATGATGAATGGGTCAAAGTTCCCAAAAATTTCTCGACAGCTGGAAACTTGAGCGTCCGTGACTGAGATATGATACAAAGTTAATGCAGATGTTCTGTGATACATGTATCAAGGCACAAGTCATCCATTCATTTACAACTGGCTGTGATATTTTGAAGAAGGAGTGTCTCATCAAACATGAATCCAGGCGGGGTAAGTAATATCTGTTAATTTTGTTCATTCATCTTTTACTTTTGCCATCAAATCCCGTGTTACAACTCCAGGGACTTAAACTACGCAACAAGAAATAGCAAAACAAACAAGTTTTACGTAATTGAAAAAAATTTATTTCTCAAAATACAGGAGTGAAAGAATTAAATTCACTTACAGCATAGTGAATGAATTCCTATTTCCTAAAAGTCCTTTCAATTCCAATAGTTCCAAGAAATCCGAATACATTCCAACGAAAAATGCCCCTTCTGTGTTTAAGTTTCAAAAGTACAGAAAGATTTCCAAAGAATTCAAATAGTCGCTGAATAAATTTATTTAATACCGTACAGTTATTCTAGCGTGTCATGCAAAAAATAAATCTTTTCACAAACCAAGCTGGGAGATTGAATCCGAAAACACGCAGATGGGGACCTACCATCGGGAATTTTTTTTGCGGCATATTTAAGCATTGTCTTCACTAAATATTAACCAATTTTTCGGGTTCAATACACGTGAAATTCTCAAAGGACACACCGTTTCTCCCTGTGGAGTACGTTATTCACACACCCCCACACGTGCCCCATTTGATAGTCTGGTCAGCTGTGCCGAAACTGCACAATAAATGAAGGTTAGACTCAAGCCTCTTCGACAGACTTCAAAAGAAACCACCTGTTCTACAGTGAGTAAAAGCACTAGCAATTGACTGACAAATAAACAATGCCCATTTTTTTTATAACTAGCAATGCCTAAAAATGGGTGTGAATTTATGTTAACAGTTCAAATGTGGTCTCAAGCTACCATACATGTGATAACAATTTCCCACATTTTATATCCCACCTTATTTCCTTATTGTTAACTCATATAGACCTTCAACACTGCTTACTAAACAACAAATTTATTCCGAATTAGTTTTTTGGGGGCACATATGCTCCGTAATATGTTTCTTCATTCCTTCTTTTAATTTCATGATGGTAATTAATGCTTATATATATGGTACATTAATTTAAGTTTCATTGTTGGGAATAGAGATCCTAGTTTGCTTATCGAGAAAAAATCTACAGCATTCAGTGATCATTCTTGGGATTTAGGAAGCAATTCACTAAAAGCAAAGCATGTAAAGCACAGCAAAAATAAATTTCTGAACTCCTGGTTGACGGAGATGTACTTTGTGAAGCTAGCCATAAAAAAAAAGGGGGGGGGGACATTTAATTCCTCAATGCATGAAATCGACGGTCGCATTATATGTCACTTATCTTACATTGCAAAGTACGATCATACGGTTTTAGTATTAAAATGTCATTAGCTAAAGTTCCTTACAAAACTATTATTTGGAAAATAATATACATAATATAGATTTGCTTTAATACCTGATGTTTCTATTAAAAAAATGAGAGAGAGAGATCGAGAGATCAGGAAAGTGGATATTTTATATTTGATAATACATTTATTTCAGGTGACAACAGTCATACCTATGCACTAACGGTGATACAGGATGCAAAGACCATGGAGCAGTGTAAAACAGTCATGTAATGATTTATTTTGTAATATTATGGCTGTACTGCTTGTTGTCAATAAAGTAATAACTATCCAATTTTTTTTTTCAATTTTCATTGCAATTTACATTAACAGACTTGGAAAAATATTCACTACTTGTGCTGGCGACATTTTTTTAAAATTGGCAACAAAATACTGAGGTTGGCGATTTTTTTTTGTGACAACTTTTTGAAAGCCAGGACCATCCCTGCATTATTTTGTTTACACTTGCCAAGACCATGTCTGCTGACCTCTAGACCCCAAAATCTATAAGTTTATTTATTACCCCAAGTGCAAGCCATCTGCAAAATTTGACCAGGGAACTTATTCTAGAACAGAAAAACATATTTTTCCTTATTCCTAATGGTCTTTACCATATCCCCCAAATCAGCCAGCTTCTTCCAAACCTGAAGTACAAGGCCTCTATAAACTTTGGCAAGGTATGTGGTCTAGATGTAAAGTTATTATGCAAAGTCACAGTTACCTTGATGTTTGACCTTTTGATGCCAAATCAATAGGCTTCTTTCTTACCCAACGTTTAAGTAATCCACAAACTTTGGTGAAAGCACAGGGCTGTGAAATGAAGATTTTAGAAACCATTTTTATTCTTTTAATCAATCACCTTGAAATTTGATAGGGTTCTTCCTTACCTCAAGTGAATAAAATCCACAAAGTTTGATCTAGGTCTGTGGTGTAGAACTAATTCTTCTTTGCTGAAACCATTTTTCATCTCTGAGTCAGTGACTTTGACCTTAGACCTTTTGACTTTGAAATCAACAGGCTTGTTCTGTACCCTAAGTGCAAGCCATCCACAAAGTTTGGTAGTAACTGTAAATGATGTCCAAACTGAACTAATGTGTGGGATTTATTTATATTTTTAGTGACCTTGACCTTTGACCTCAAATTCGATTGAGATTTTCCTTACCCAAATTGAAAACTATCCACAAAGTTTAGTAACTGTAGATGGTGAAGAACTTAGTAATCGTTTGAAACATTTTTTCTTTTTTCAGTCACAGTGACATTGACCTTTAACCTAAGATAGGGTTCTTCCCTTTTGTCTAAACCTGATAGGCCTTCTTCCCTGAATGCTTCCAGTCAACTTTTATAAATATCTGTTCAGCACAAATTTTTTAAAAGAAAATGTTGTTTAGAGGTATTTCTATTTTAAGAATGGCCATATTTGATAATGGATCTCCATCATTTGTGAAAAAAAAAAAAATGAAAGGCCTTTGTGCAATAATGCTTTTTTTAAATAAACTACACAATACCACAACATGACTCCATGATACCAGAAGATTCGACATGATACCACAAGACCACAAATTCTTATTTGGGTTTTACGAAGAAAACAAAAAATTAATTTGGTGAATTCAGTTGCAACTTTTTTCAATCCCAATTCTAACCTGTGGTAGACTGGCATCTTTTGTACAAATTTGGCATGTAGCATGATCTCCCACCAAGTCACATTATCCTGACACCAGGTCGACCAGTCCTAATACTAACCTGTTAATGCTGAGCACCTAGCAAGGCAGCTGTTAGTACCATTATTATAAGTCTTTGGTATGACTTGGCCAGGGTTCGAACCCACAATCTCCAGCATCCGAGGTGGACGCTCTAACCACTAGGCCACCAGAGCGATCTATAAATTTGCAGAGACTTAAATTCTGCTGGCAAAATTCTTGCCATGAATGTCCAATTCTGAATTTAAGTCTTTGCTAAAAAAAACTTTAATAACCTCCGGACTAGGTCTAGTTCTGCATACCATCATCAACATTATCTTTTACAGCAGCTCTGATGACCCTCTCCCACCCTGTTTTTTTGTTCTTCTGCACCATAGTGTCAAGTTTGATCGTTATCTTGATACCGCCTGCAACTTCAAAGTCCACCTGAAAGAAATAAATAAGATACTGCAAAACACCTTCAACATGGATTTACAAACAATGGAATATAATTCCTCCAATTCAAAATTCTTGTCAATGTACAAATATTTGTGGGGGGTACCAAATTTGGTGGATTTTGTGGTTACTATCATGACATTTGAAGATATAACAAACAACTATCCTTCCATGGAAACAATAAGACCCCCTTCATCATTCATGAATTTATACACTGATGAATACGCCATTTTATTTTAGATCTAAGTTAATATCAATTTTTCATTAATCTACTCACTAAAGGATTCTCTGACATTCCACCCTTTTTAACTGTTTCCTATTCTTTTATTAGTGTTCTTCCCATACCAACAACCTGTATCAATCCCACTTCACATTCTTCTCAAAACTGTAGTTTGCTGTGACAGCTTCCAAGCCCTGTTATACCTTTTAAGTTAATTACAAACACATACGACGAACAACATGTCAATATTTTTACTCAACATATGAGATACACTTCTTTTGCACATATATTGCTTATGAAGAAAAAAAAACTAAAAATAAAAACAGTACAAGGTTAGTTTCTTTCAGTGTGCTATCAAATAAGCATTCTGTTTACCTACTTTATTGCAATGTGGGAACGTGGAGCCGCAAATTCAACACAATTTGTTTTGTGTCCTTAAGTTCTGGGATTTATGATCTAGGTATCAAAAAGTTTAACCGTAAGTTATGGGACAGAAAAAAAGATATACGGAAAATACATAATCACATTTTCAATGTGGCTACCATGGTGGCCATACTGATTGTCAGACTGGCACCATTTTCATTTTGGACCAACCTGACGTCTTAAGACGTCTCCCAATGAAAACCCAATGTTGATATGACTTTATATCTAGAAAGAGCAGCAATAACAAGATTTCCAACACAGATGTCAGGTCTGTATAATTTCATCTAAAATTATGTCAGTATAAATTTCATTTAAAACCAATTACACAGCACAAGAAGTCTTCCAGTGAAAACCTATGTTGACATGACTTTTTGTTAAGGAGTAGCAATAACAAAATTTTCAAGATGGTTGCTGTGGTAACAGATCAGTGTCATTTTCCTTTAGCAAAAACAAGACATCATACATGCTTTAGCAAAAACTCCATGTTGATATAATCATTCATTAAATTGAAGAAGCAATGAGACATTCAATATAGCTGCTGCAGCCACCATATAGCATTTCATGGCAGCATGATTTTCATTGAGGACCAACCAGACATCACAAAAGGTCTTCTGATAAAAACCACACGTTAAAATTACATTCCGTTCAAGAGTAGCAATAATAATATTTTCTAGATGGCTGCTTTTGGGGCCATGTTGGGCATCAGATTGGTAACGTTTTCATTTAGGAACAACTAAGAAATCTGTAAACAAAAGCCCCACATTGATATGACCATTCATTCAGGTGGAGTATCTTTCAAGAGAGCTACTATGGTGACCATAATCTGCAGCGATAACAAATGTGTGATAACAGACAGACTGTTGAGAGATAACAGACCATCCCATAAACACCTCTGGTCTATGAGCAGTAGAGCTAAAAATCATCCACAGTAACCTTCACCTTTCATTCAAATTAACCTTCACCTTAGTTCTTTTGACCCCAAAATCGATAGCTTTTTCTTACTCTAAGTGCATGCCATAAACAAAGTTTGGTCCAGGTCTATGAAGCAAATCTACTGTTTATGGTGCAGAAACCAAATTTCTTCTTTTTACTTTTGACCCTAAAATCAATAGGCTTTGTCCTTATCCTTACTCAAGTGAAAGCCATCTACAAAGTTTGGTTTGAGGTATGTCATGAAGAACTAATTTCATTGTTTGGAAACCAGTTTTATTCTTTCAGTAACAGCAACCATGACCTTCAAAATTTTGCCATTGGTAAAAACAGATAAAGGAGGTCTAGAGTCGTTGTGCAGACACATATTTTCTTCTTTCATACTGACCTTCACCTTTGACTGATTAGCTCTGAAATTTTTCACTGTAGATGGTGGACAACTAGCATTATTCTGTAGAAATTAAAGTGCAGAGACACATCATAACTTAATATGTATTGTCTTATTGGTGGGTATATAAATACTTTTTAATTATGACCTTGTTTAAAATTCCAAAATGGAGAATAAATGAAGTATTATTTGAGTTACAATCACCCATAT
This sequence comes from Megalonaias nervosa, assembly GCA_016617855.1. Classification (NCBI taxonomy): domain Eukaryota; kingdom Metazoa; phylum Mollusca; class Bivalvia; order Unionida; family Unionidae; genus Megalonaias; species Megalonaias nervosa. Next base: position 24,909 of record JAECUM010005755.1, read on the forward strand.
TGTTGCTGTGCTCAAAGAGGAACATACCATGAACTCACATGGTCATCAGCAAGGTGTGCATAAATATAAACAAGCTTTTGGTTCATGTTTTTATTTCTAACTCACAGGAAACAAACCTGTGTCTTTTTATTGTTGTATGCTTTTGTGATATCGGCACAAAGTTGATCTGAGTAGATCATCCATTTCTCTTTGTCCCCCTCCCACTCCCATCTGACTTGTCGCCCATCAATCTCACAAGATGATTTTTCCTGTTTGATTTTGCTGCCAGCATCTCCACCTTCATTAGTAACTGCAAAGACAAATAACCTCAGTTTCAAAACTTCTGTTCTATGGAAGTAACTGTATTCAACAGTCACAAGAGTTAATGTATTACAGTTAACCATATAAACTGTCCAGGGGTGATAGTATTCCATTAGCATTAAGCATGAAGCAAAGTGAATCCCAACTGTTTAGTGACTACTATTTACATGTTATAAAAGCATATATTACAGTGCCAAGAATGGTATCTATCTTTTCATCAAAGTTAACTGAAAATCACATTTTCATATAACATGACCATCCTTGGACTTTGGGGTACAAAATGTTTTTCATGTGACATGTCATGATTTAGCTGTATAGGAAGCACAGATAGTTTAGGTCAACTGATGGGGCATGATTTTCTTCTGCCTGCTAAATTAGGCAGACTTGGAAGCAGGTCTTATATGAAAGATGTGTCGGCAATGCTCCAGGCATGCAGCTGGTTAAAAGGGCCAAGATTTTCAGTTTAGACAAATTGAAACTGGCTGGAACACAGAAGTTTGCAAATATTTCAAACGGTAGAAAGTAGTGGAAAACAAAGGTGAAATGCATCCTATGTCCCATGTAATTAGCTCACTCGGGTGGTATTACAGGCCCAGCAACAGATAATCATAATTACAAAACATAAATAGGGGACCCCGAGTGGCCGAAACTGCTCACCATTACAGATCACTGCCATCTCACCTGTCTATGTGGGTTCAAGTCTGGGGCTCGGCCAATGTGGGTACATGAGAAAGCTTGTCAGTAGCTTCTTGTAGGCTGGTGGTTCTTTCCGGGGTTTTCCCGGGTTCTTCCTCCACCATTTATACTGGCTGCCATGTAAAGCCTATCTTGTGCTGAAAAATGGTGTTAAACTCTACAACAACAACAAACATAAACAGTGAACCTGGTTGAAAAAAACACCAATTACACCTTCTAAAACTTTCATACTTTTTTTCAGTGTTGAAAGTAAAATTGCACAAGTACATTGAAAAACTAGCCATGGTGTGTCTTTGTGGCCTGAGGCATTTCTGCATAGTGAAATGCAGGGGTTAAAAATAATCTGTAATGAGCTAAATCAATCACATTTTCTTTGTCTCATTCTTATTCTGAAAATTCATGTTGATACATAATAAACTGAAATAAGCTTAATATACTGAATCTCAGCTTTGCTGGTTGAAGTTTGTGTGCCAATTTCAATAGCATACTTTTAAATAACCCCTGCTTGTAGTAAGTGGCTACCTGAATTAACCTATTTGTGCCATGTGGCATTACAATGAAACCCCTCAAAACCAAAGCCATTATACTGAAATCCCCTCCAGATTAAAATTTCTATTTGGTCCCAAAACTGTCCTTCCTTAATATCATTTTTTTTTATAGCAAACTGAAAACCTTCTACCCTAAAAACTGAAACAAATTTTCAGTCCCAAATGGTCCAGAGCTTCTACTTCCTACTGCAGAACTCATCTTTCATGGTGGTTTTGGTGCAAAACATTAATGAAGGGAACCCATAAAACATTGCAGAAAGGTTGAGCAATGTGATTTGGAGGCCCTACAACAAGATTTAGCTCAACTGTTTCCCCACCCCCAAGCAGAATCTCTACTATTTCATACCAAAGTGTCATTTCATGGTAAAGCTCTACCCAACCACAAGTGGGATGTCTGAAAACGGCAGCATGAGCATGGCATCATCTTCTCCAGGAAGGAAGATGTCGGGGAGAAAATGGAACTGAACCCATTTTTCTCCACATACTGTTGTCATTTGCTCTAGGAAACTGGGCCCTCATTAAGGAGTACAATTTGGAAGAGGGTTTTCTTCTGGAGTGTGCCTAAGAAGGGTCATTCCTTTTTCTTAGGTCCCTCTTGGCAAATGAAATCTGAGATCTGGGTGTTTGGTTCTGCACAATGTTTGCACCTCTGGTGTCCTGTTTCTGGGCCTCCTCTAATGTGGCTATGGTGTCCTGTTTCTGGGCCTCCTCTAATGTGGCTATGGTGTCCTGTTTTCTGGGCCTCCTCTAATGTGGCTATGGTGTCCTGTTTCTGGGCCTCCTCTAATGTGGCTATGGTGTCCTGTTTCTGGGCCTCCTCTAATGTGGCTATGGTGTCCTGTTTCTGGGCCTCCTCTAATGTGGCTATGGTGTCCTGTTTTCTGGGCCTCCTCTAATGTGGCTATGGTGTCCTGTTTCTGGGCCTCCTCTAATGTGGCTATGGTGTTCTGTTTTTTGGGCCTCCTCTAATGTGGCTATGGTGTCCTGTTTCTGGGCCTCCTCTAATGTGGCTATGGATTATAAGGTTGAGGACTGCTTTGCTGTGAATGTTGACCAGTGAGGACATGAATACGAAGGCATGTCTCTCTGTGAGTAGGTTAATAAATGTAGCTATGAAACAAAAGACTGATTGAAGAGTTGTCCTGTTGAGTAAACAAGCCATGCACAAGACTGACTCTTTGGCAAGCCTGCCAGTGGGTAAGTATTGTAGGAAAATGGGCTGGCATTCATTAAAGGTGGTTATGATATTCTGAGGTACCTCTTTAGTTATTATAATTTTGTGGAAATATACATGAAATATAATTTTATTATATATTTCATAACTAAATCTACATTCTGTATAGTACTGGTGATTAAAAATATGTTAGTAGGATTTGTTATCTGATAAATAAACAATTTTACTTTAACAGTAAATTTTGAACCAGCCTTTATGAGCATCTCGATATTCAACTTATTTTGACCAATTTATTATTTACAAATTGGTTTGAAAATGGCAAGAATTACAATAAATGAAAATAAAGCCTTCTCCTGTAAAATTATATCTTGTCTCTGATTATTTGCACTTTAGAGACACAAATTATGAAGGATGCAAACCAGTTTTAGAGTTCCAAAAACAGCACATTCAAAGATTGATGTTCTGTATAACCATGCCAGTTAAGTATGGAAAAACTGTCATACACTTAATGTAATTCTTTAAGATCATAAATAATTTTATCATAATATGAACATGATTTTCCCCAATTTTATTATTTTAGCTTTTGCAACAAAATCTGTTCCCAAATGAAGATTTTGATAAATGTAAGAAAAACTTTAGGAATGTTAACTTATTTTTTTAATGTAATTTTTCCAATAAACTTTAGTACTTTATGTGCTATTGATTTTACTCTGCAAAATGTAGTCACAGGAAGAAATAGACTTAACTGAAGTGCATCAAAATGGGTGACATAATAAATGATCCTTACTACATGGGGGCATTTGGATAAAAGCTCACTAAGAAGAGTATGAGGGAATATATCATTGTCATTTGTTATCCACACTTTGCTAAAATAACTAATGTTTCTAAAGTAATGAGAGATAAGTGAGTAAAAACATAGGAGTCTAGGATAATATATATTATTATCAATATACTGGTTCACCTAAAGACCCCAAGACACCTGAAGATACTCTAAGACTGTCCCAAAACACTTTCTGCTATGCAGGATACATGTATAAAATTAAATAAAATCATACAAAAAACCCTGTGATTAGTTTTTAGTTTTTGTTGACAAAATTAGTAAAATTTGGCATTGTATAATTTTCAAGTAAGATCAGTAGAGTTTTTTCCCTTGTTGATAACTGCCAAGGGAAAAATAAATCTTACATGCTTAACACAGGCTAGGCAAGAGATAAGAAATTTACAAAATAACGCTTTTAAAAAAAATCACATAGAAATACGTTTAATGGTCATGTCTGAAATTTATAACTTAATGAAATATGTGAGTTTCATGATATTTTCTCTTTCTCTCTCTCTTATGGTAGATAATGACACAAATATTCTAGAAAAATAAAACTGAAGAACAAATTCCATGTAAACTCCATTTATATGACGAAGAGTAGTAAACAAGCCAGAATCACAGGTTGCAACATTAATATTTCTGAAATTCTTTAAAATGCAAATTAAATTAATCAATATGGAAAGTGTTGGTTTTATTTGTTTTGGACACATCAAGTTCCTAATTATCATGATGTCACTGATGTAACACAAATGAAAAATAAAAAGCATCTGTAATGAACGCTCTTGTTCAGCTGAGCATGAACAACAATTCTTTACTCAATGTGTGGGACTATAGTAAAACTGAATGATCTGCAACTTAAATGTCACAAAGAAACTTCCTGATGAAAATTATCTATCGCTATGGATTTTTACAATGGTGGCCGTGCACCAAACTTGGGTCAAAATAAGAGCATGTCGAGTGGAATCGTCACAATCAAGGGTAGTACGAATTTGTTTACCAATATGCGTAGCTTTCATTGTGACATCACTGCGTGCGACATTTAATCCAGACTGTACTGGATCACACCAAAAATGTCTACGAACTTGAACATCGATTTTGCCGCATGCACCTCTCGGGGGGTCTAAATAATGGCCTTCCAAAGGAATATGGCTGTAAATCTAAATGAATTGAATACTTACCAATTAAAGGTATGTAGAATCAAATTCTAAAAAATGACACCCATTACTGAAATAGTCGGTGTTCAATGCCTACATGACCCGTGTGCCTTGAACGATAAGTAATCAGCTTAAAATAAAAACAATGCTTGGATTTTAAATTTGCAGTTTTGGGGTATTTAATATGAAATTGATGATTTCTGTTCACTCAATAATTTCAACTGTAAAACATAATCTGAATTGTCTTGGGGTGTTTTCAAGAGTCTTGGGGTGGTTAGTCGCTCCAATCAATACTGTATATATCATATGACCGCATGGATGTTAGATAATCGAGCGACTGCCTTTGCTCTCGGCCTCAACACAGCAGTAGTTTGACGATTGGTCCATAAAGATGACGAAGAGATAAGAAAATATCCCCAAAATACAAAGACCTATCACCATGCTTACCAGTTCTTTTTTTACCCATCTCGCAAGTAACACCGGTTCTGAATTTACCGCTATTGTCAGCAATTCCCGTTTAAACCGGTGAACGCATAATATTATGCTGTGTCTAAACTTGCCCGAGTATTTATTAATGGGGGCGCTCTACAGAGGGTCCATGTATTTACTACAAACCACCACAAACCTACCTCAAACCACCTTTACAATGCATAACATTGCTAATTTATAAGTGAAACTATAATGTCTTTTAAGTTAATAAAATGTGAAACTTGTCATATAGGCCTAATATGTTAAGAAATTTTGAAATTAGACTTAATTTTACAGAGTCCGATTTGTAGCTGTAAATAGTGTCGTTACGATATGTGCATTTTTTAAAAGAATCATTAAAACATCCATTACATTCATTAGATAATTGAAATATGCAACTTTTTGACTATATTTGAATATATCTGAGCGTACTTTAGTATATTTCAGTGCATTTTAGTAACTAGCTACGATGTCGTAACCTCAACGTCCATGAAGTTGGGGTACTAATACTAGCACGATTTGGTAACTAGATGCGTATTTCTTTTTCATAATTGTTATTATTTGATTTTCCCAAAATTTTTATTGTACTGATGATTGCTGTCTAACTAATTTTTGTATATTATTAAAAAAAAAAGTTTATTGGATTTATATTTTTCTTATTCTTAAATATTAATTTAAGTGTCTACAATTTTCCCTAGAAATTCCATACATTGCTGGTATGTATAGCAAGATGGGGTTATTTCAACAGTATTTCACAACAATTTTTATTTGTTGGGTTTTTAAACATATGTAATGTAAATTATTAAGAGTTTTCAAAATAAAGGCGTGCCCCCTTCCCTTTAAATTTAGAAATGAAATTTAAATCATGTGGACAAATTCATTTTATATAAAGCGTTTGAGATCGCGATGTTGATTACAATTCGTCATATGATAGACCTCCGCAATTTACGCCGTATCCAGGGCCTTCAAGGGGGGGGGGGACCGGGGATACATCCACGGGGGCCAGGATTCGAAAGGGGGCCCGGGCCGAACAACACTTTTAATTTTATGAAAGAAACATTTTGTTTGAACAAGAACCAGGAAAGCCCCGGGTGTTTCTTAAACCCAGGGCCAATGATCGCTCTCTACGGCCCTGACCGCATCAAAAGACCAAATGGAAGCAATCTTGATTTTAAAATCTGTATCTAATTCAAATGATTTTTATTTTGCGTTTTGCATTCTTGCCTAGCAGAATAGTACTGCAAAAATGTTCAAAGGACACTAAATCCTTGTATCTACCATCTCAATCTATCATTTCAGCCCATCTGCCCAGAAGTTGTATGTTATTTTCATTTGATGTATAAACCAGAGAAGACAATATTTTTAACAAGGCAGATTTGCCATAACTAGTCTTTACATACGACTAAAAACTGTACACACACACACACACACACACACACACACACACACACACAATTACACTGTCTTTCTTATAAACTTGTAAACAAAATAAATGATGAATGCCTTTCTATAATGATTATAATAAATAAATCATTATGAATGATTTAAGAAGGAGCTACAACTATACTGACACTCGACTGAGAAGAAAAAAAATTAATCAAACGTCCTTTATATACATATGGCAGTAGCCCTCCTCCTTTTAAAATATTACAGTTCAGCATTGCAAAAAGCAAGAAAATCAAACGAAGGAACAGATTACAGAATAAAGATACATTGAAATTAAAAGTCAAAGCCACTCCCCTGTCAATTCATTCAACTCCTTTTGCTTTTTCACTTCTCGGCCTTTTCCGTTTTGTTTGGCTTTCTAGCAATGCATTTAGCACTATCTGAAACATTATTTTCCGTTGGTTGAAACTATTTATGTTATGTCTTGCTTTCTGTTTTTCGAATTCTTAAGGACTTTCTGGAAAATTTCTTTGCATTTGTCCTCAGTGTTGCAACGCCATATTACGCTGTTGAGGCAGTATGAGGCATACTTTCGGTGTAAACGGTAATTGCTTTCACCATGCAGTGCACATCTGAAATCTACGAACTGGAGGTCTTCTGCTTGAAATAATAGCTGTAACTCCGGGGGATGCCGTGACTTCCAGTCAATTTAATATTGTTTTTAGTATGTTATTCAACGGTTCTTCATTATTATTTGTCCATAAGTTCTCGCTGAGATTATTTCTTCTTGTTCATTTACACGGCGACCAATTTTTCGTTTACGTGACTGTCATAATATTTAAAGAAGAGAGGATGGTCACGAAGAAGTTGCTTAATTTCTGAGGATCTGTCCTCAAAGACGACGGATCTGTCAGCATTAACTAACTTGTCGTCGCCAAAAAATTATCTATGTTCTCTTCAGATTCCCAGTCACGTCAACTTTTCTTTGCAGATGGAGTTTAATGTTTTACTTCATGTGCTTTATACGTTGTACCCGAGACATCTCCACAGTTTTGGCCAGGGCAAGTTCTTCGTCTGTACCAAATGACACGTGCTTGTGTTGTCTTATTTCGACACTTCAGATGCTGTTCTCGGGTTTCGCTACAATGTGGGATATTATTGTTATGTATGCCTCATAGCTTGCGTCTTTATGCAAAAGCACAAGGCCGAACTAAAATGGGATGTTCATCGGTATCTTCAGTGCCGGATTACCAAATAGGCAGAGTAGGCACCGGCCTATGGGCTCCAGGCCTTTTAGGGGCCCCGCGACAACGGATCAAAATAATATTGAATTGATTTTGATCTTGACGTATTAGGAGATAATTTGCGAGGGGGTCCCCCGAGATTTCGACTGCCTAGGGGCCTCCACAGGGTTTAATCCGGCACTGGGTATTTTTCATGATGATACTCTGGTTTGGTATACTATTGTTGTGAGATAAAGTTTTCCCAAATTAAATGTCCGGTCAATTCCGATTGTTTGTCCAGTGCTTTTTTTTTCTCCAAAAATGTAAATCTGTCATTTCGTTGTCGGTGTATTATATGATGGATGGCACTTTTTCTCTGTCGTGTATTATTCACTTTGCAAACGAATATTTTCCACACATACCAATTATCTTTAACAAGTCATCGGAAATAATTTCTTAGTAACTGTTTTGGTTTTGCTATTTTCTTTTACATTCTTCTCGATACGTTTTATTCCTTATTTGTTGGAAGCTTCCTGGTCTATTTAAAGATTCATCTCTTTTTAATTTGTAATAAACTTTCCTAGGTTTTGAGTAGAGTAGTATCTGATGTATTATCCATCGTTTTGGGATTTGTTCTTACATGCTGCCGATTGACATAGGGTTGAAAAAAAACACCATCTAACTGTTGTGAAGAAACTACTACCCGATAGTAGTAGAAAGAAATAGGGCGTCTGGCTCACTTTTGTGTTTCTGGCTCACTTGTCCCTAAGGAAATGGGTTTCTGGCTCACTGTGTGAGTGTGTGGACCCTCATGTAATTTTACTGCTGGATCACTTGAGGGTATCAGAAAAAATTTTCTAGAGAGAAATATGGTTTTTGGCTCACTTTTTTGTTTCTGGCTCACTTTTTTAAATGTGGTATCACTTCGTTATCTTTGTCACTGTGTTTTTATAGTGAAGATGTCTCTTCCGTGTTACCCGTGGCACATGGACAAGTTGGGTCTGAGTGATAAGAGCCCTGATCTTAGATTGAAATTAAGCGAGGAGGAGTCTCAGGCGTGGTTGAAGCGTGCGAAGGAGTTGATAGAGTATGCGAATAACGATCTCATTTATATGCCAGAGATGATTTATTGTGAAAAGATTGAGGAGGAGGATGTGGAGGGGGTGAAGTGTAGTCACAGTCATCAGCGTCCAGTACAGCGTTACAATCAGCGGTATTACATCCGGAACAAATTAAAGCGTGTTCACTTGTCAGAGCCCCAGCGAAATGAGTTTGATTACTGGTTGAATAGGGTGACTCGACTGCAGTTGGCGGATCGTTCAAAATTTATCAAATCTGAGTATGTGTTTAAGCGTATTTTTGAGAAGATGGGTCTTCACGAGCATGCAGTGAAATGTAAAGCTGTCTCTGAGAAAAGCTTGATGGAACAGTACGATAAGATTATTTCGGAGGCGCTATCGTAGCAAAGGAAGCGGTGGGAATCGACGAGTTGAACTATTCAGGATAGCCAAACAATCTGACGAGTGATTTTTAACCTCGGGTAGAGATGACCTTTTCAACTCGGAAGACATCCTGGCTGGTTTTTGTAATTCCTGCTCGCAAAAAGACCCTTGGATGGGTTCTCCTGAAGAATCTTTAAGGGTGTAGGTGATGGGAATGGTTTTCTGAATGGCATCGGCGACGAAGACTTCCTCGGTTCAGTTAGGAGTGTATCCTTTTCCGAAGGTGGATTTTTGTCTGCTAATTCTGACGTGATCCCCTGCTTTGAATTTGGATTTAAAAAATAAGGCCTCTGCGACCTGTTGTTTTCGAGTGCCTGAGGAGGCTTCTGCTAGGGTCATTCGAATGCTTCGATGCCAGGTATGACTGTAGTGGTCAACGAGGTCTGGAAGAAAATCTAAATATCGGTTGGTATTATCGCTGGTAAATCTCTTCCACATGCGATTTTTGAGAGTTTGGTTAAAGCGTTCGATGACAGAGGCCTTGAGAGGATTGTGAGTGCTGTAGAAGGTGATGTTATTTTGTTGAAGCCAGTCTGAGACGGCTTAAAAAAAAAATTCGCTTTTTGCCCAAAGTTTATGGGGTTTTCGTTCTTGGGTGATTTGATCCAGTGCCTGTACGATAGAATCTCTTTTTGTTTTATGAGAGGAATGACCCAAGCGTATTTGCTAAAGACATCGATGACCGTCATGAGATAATGGAAACGATCGTTGTACGCGCTGTAATCTCTCATCCCGACTAGATCTGCTGACCAAATTTCGTCCACGTCTACGGCGATGACTCTGAGTCGTGTAAATCGCTTGCGTGCGGGCTTATGAAGCTCTTCTGCGAGATCAGCTGATGCGTCGGGTACACCAACTTCTGGAATCCCGATTCCTAACTTATGTTTGGCGCCTCTGATGTCTCTGATGAGAGTTCTATCGACACTTTCTTTTAAATTTTTAGGCTTGAGTTCTTTTAATTCCCTCATCACGACTCGATCGCATCCCGCTTTATCGTCGGGAGGATCTCTGTAACAGATATCGTGGTGTATCGCGATGGTATCGACGCCGTTGTAGGGTTCCTGACCTGGAAGTGGATGATCGTTTTCATCCAGTTGTTGATCAAAGGGGTTCCATACCCTGTGTACTTATGTCCTGGCAACGTCCATCCGCCTCGAGGTCTGGAAAGTTTTCCGATAATGGTATGGACATCCATGGCTCCTCCAAGAATTTGACATGTCCGCATCCTTTACACTCTTCCACGCACAGAATTCTTTCCACGTGAAGGTCGTCACAGCTTGTATCGAGCTCACAATGTCTGCAAGGATGCATGTTTTATACAAATTACTCTACATTTTAGTGGTCTGATGTTGCTTCATAAAATGTGATTTTTTAACCACACACAGCACATCTGGATTGGATCATGAGACGTTTATTCTTGGTGATCACCTGGATGAGGTTCACACTCTCGGTCTTGGCTTTACACTTGAGGTACCACGAATTCATGATACGATATATATTACTCTGCTTATTTTTTAAGATCTAAAAGTGTTTCAATGGGAGGCTTTCCTCGCCGTCTGCTCTATATGTAATCCACGCAGTACCATCCACAGGTACTATCGTCAACGTTTTGAAGTTGTAGCTAGTTATAGACCGCTCCTTTATGTGCTGAGCGTAGATATCGCGTGACCTCATCAGGAAGAGGTAAACCGAACGAATCAAAACACTCTACATCGTCGGAATGAGAATCGTTGACAATGGCGTCCCAGTGAGTACCCTGTCCATCGTAATAATTTTGAAGATTTACGATGCAGCTTTCGTCGGTGGTTATCTTTTCAGGCAGATGATCTCTGTAAAAGACGCCTTGGAAAGAAGGAGAAGGTAAGAGATGTTCGAGATCAAAGTTATTTAAAACCTTTTTTTTTCTCATGTCAGCAATCCTTTTGCGCGCGTAGTTCCTGGCAGCTGCAGTCCTCTGCCGATACAGAGTAATCCTGGCAGTAAGGTTCCAGCGAGGCCAACGAGGAGAGATCCGACAAATCCTCCTTTTTTGGATAGCTGCGACGCGGATAAGTTCAAAACGTTACATTTTGGAGCTGCTTTTTGTGTTTAGCGATGGCAGTGGCTTGACGCTGAGTCAGCACGAGTCTGTCAGGCCCGACAAGTGCGGGGGATTTTAAGCGGATGGAGATAGGTCTTTTATCGGTGGCAGCCACAGCAATACTTCTTCTTCTGCTGCTGCTGAGGAGACAGCGTTACATGTACTGGAATGTACGACATGATGACGTTATATGAATTGCTATTATTATCTTTATCGTCGTTTTGGTTTGGCATTTCGATATCCTGTGGAGGGGGTGACGATAGCTCGTTTTCGACGCATACCGCTTCCCACGGTGGCCTTGTGAGTAGCTCCGGTGATATCTTCCGCAGCTGCAGCCATTCCTAAGGGGGCTAGTACGCTAGCGAATAATTTGGGAACCATGGTTATGATAAAGGGAATGATGGCAGTGGCTATGGAGCCTCCATGACGTCGTCTGCACTGAGGTGTCTTTTTTTCTAGGCATGTTGTGAACAACGAAGTTGTCTATACAAGGATATTCATTTTTCCATTGAGGACATCCAACATCATGAATCGGTCTTACCAGACGTAATCATCACCAGCTGCTGAAGCGACCGTCCATAAGGATTTCATGTCAACTGGAGAGTCTTTGAGACATTCGGTATGTTTGGAGACATCGAAGTGGAAGAGGGGATACAAGTTAGCGAAATAGTCCAGGGAGATCTGAGTGCCTGTATTTACGTCTTGGTACTTCTGCGTGGCTTCCAGTAACATCATGTAGGCGCGAGAATAATTTCGTGTGGCAGGAGCGAAGATGCATTCGAGTTTTCGCTCGGGGTATTGCCTAGAGTTTATGCGGACGTGAATGCGAGACAGATTGAGATGTTTGAAGATGTGCTTGTTTTGAAGTTGACCATTGTTATGCTGCTCTGCCAGCTGAAAGGCGACGAAGACTTTTCTGGGAGGTTCGCTTCCTGGATTGGTATGACTCTCCACGAGGTATTAGTCTGTGCAGCAAAAACCTGTTGCATGTAGATGCGATGCTGTTCAAAGTACAGTTTCTTGGTGAGTCTGGCTAACTTTGTTTCCAGTTCTAGCATGAGTGCGGTGGAGGGTGTGATTTTGGGCATCCACAGCGATAACCACGTTATGACAAATTGTCCGTCAGCTACTCCTGCTGCTCTGTGAAGGTATTGAGCTGGGGAATCTCTTTCCAGCACCAGCGTGTGTTTGACTCTTCTGAATATGGTGTGGATATCTCTACATACGACAACGATGTTGCTGAGAGGAAGACACCTGCAGATCTCGTGACCATTATAGGTCAGAGCACGCCGAGCGGCAAATCCAACGTTGTAGGCGGCATTACGTTTGAAAGCAAAATTGGCTCTGTTCCAGTCACATTAGCAGCATCCTCTAGGCCTGCCACAGAAAGAAGGTCTGCGTTGGCAGCTAATTCGGTACCTCCCGCCGTATCTCTGAACCACCACATGTTGGTAGCACACGATCGCATGTATTCATCGCTGAACATGATCAAGTATTGCATGGTACTGGCTTGAGGTAAGTAGCCATTGATTTCTTCCACAGTCTTATTGTTCAGTTGATTTTGAGCTGACTTGAATAACGACCATCCATTATTTTGGAGTGTGATTTGCTCACCGGCATTAAAGTCATCGTGTGGGTTGTCGTTTTTTGTACTTTCCCGCGTACTTCCAGAAATGCCTTAAGGGGAAGCAGATACAAATCTTCGTCACGGGTCTCTATTTTTCGATGGGTGCTTGCGTTGAGATTGGTGATGTTGGTATCCTGATACTCCACGTGCTCGTACTCGGTGGTGGAGTCACCCACGGGAGTATCGTAGATGAGACGCAGATAATAGGGAGTGAATCTCGAATACATGATGCTATTCTATAAGAGTGTGATAAAAATTACCATAATCGTTTTAAGCCATACCCGGACATGATAGCACCCACGAAGGGAGTTGATGGGCTTACCTTTTTGTCCAAGTCCTGCAAAATTCTTTCGGATCGCGTGCTGTGGATTCTAGAACCTTCTTTGCCTCCCTGGACACTGGTATCTCTGCTATGGAAGAGGGTGCTGTCGCTGTTGAAGTTGCCGCGGTCATTATTTTGCTGACTATTTTTGTCCTACTGCTGTTCCCGCCGCACAGGCAGCTCCGGGAGTTCCTGCTTCAGCGGCCTTGAGAGCGATGGGGGTTATTTTGGCGGCAATGCCTCGGAGGGTTTCATGTGAGGAAGAAAACAGCGTGGATAAAAATCCACCTTTGATTTCACGTTGCTGAATACGCGAAGTTCTCATCGTTGCTTTATTTAATCTAAAAACATTCTTTTAGGCTTGTCGACGACGTCTATGCGGCTTTTCTGTAAGACACCTTGCGTCTCTGATGCAGGTAATAGGTGATTCTTTCGTTGTTATCGACGGTATTTCCAGATTGATCGGTCAGCCACATGTTAATCTCTGAGATCGCGTACGTGTTAGTGATGGGATAGTAAATGAAGGGATTGGGGTGAAGTTGCATGAGGAGCCTGGAGGAACGTTAATCGACGTGGAGTAAATCACATTGGGGGCAGAGCCCACAGAAGACAAGGATCCCTGAGCGATCGAGTAGTTGATGAGAAGGCTGTTAACGTCGGTGATACTGACGAGCAGATCTTCCTCGTACACTCCATTTTGTGAAAGAGTTGTTAAAGTGCTAAACCTCAGGATAGATCCAATGGAGTTAGCGACGTCAAATCGCACGATGTAATTTCCCGAGAGAGTGATGCGAGTCCGCATCGTGGAGTAATTGCGTTCGATTTTAATATTGGCTGAGGTATCTCCTTTCGAAGTGATCAGTCGTGAGATTTCCGTGGAGATGTCGGTGATGTTGTATCTGCCTGTAGAGATCGTGATCGTTTTTTGTTGAAGCGCGACTACGTATGAAAACCGATTGTTTCTCCCGGTGACATTGAAGAAGCTGTTCCAGATTTCGGCGGAGATGAGGACAATTTGGTACGACGATTGCTGGTCAAGTTGCAGCGGTGGATTATACTTTACCGTGGACGTGAAGGTTTTCGAGTCAAACAACAGCGTGGTATCGGTGAGAGCCATTCGGAAAACGTTGTTTTCTATATCAAGTCCTCGTACAAAATTCGATACTGATCCGACGTCACCAGCTTTTGATCCGGAAGATGATTGAGTATTTCCACCATCTCGTTGTCGACGTCCACATTAACGGTACCAGCTTGTTTTGAAGCAATCAGTAACTTGAGCTGAAAGACGATCTCGGCAGGAGTATGAAAGTATCTGGTGCCACTTCCTTTCTTTTCACGCTCATCCTATTTTGGTTTTGAAAACCATCATGTGAGCTTGCTAGTTATTCCTGACTGCTGCGCTTTCTTGTCAACCTCTCTTTTTCTCTCTTGTTCTAAGTAGTCTCTGTACTTTTTTTCTCTTTCGTCAGCATCAACTTTAAGTTTTTTTGTTTACCAATTTTAACTTCTCTGTTAATTCTCTGATCTGAAGACTTTCATCCTCATCATTTTCTATAGCACTCTTAACCACTGAACCATACTTTTGGTTTATTTTACCCAGTAATTCAAGCGCTGTTGCAATGTCAAAATAAGCTTCCTCCACAGTTGCTCCTTTCCTATTTATATATTTTTTAATGGCTGATACTTTTTTGCCCCAAACAAAAATAATCATTCTAAGCTCGAATCGGATTCTGAATAGTTTATATCATTTATCAGTTTACTTTTTGATTCATTATGAGCAGCAGGCAGGGTGAACAGACCACTTTGTACGAGACCTTATTTTACAAAAATAAAGGTTCCTACAGGGGCTGAAAAATAAGGTCAATAACGCTAAACCGAACCTCCTACCTTTTATTATTACCGTATAGTTTGAAAAACGAATAATAAATCGTTTGGGTTAGCTCATTTTTATTATTTTATTTTTGACTTTTTGTTTTTATTTTTATAGTGCGTTTAGTTTACTCGCGGGTCACTCAATTTTTGTCGTTCACCCTGCCTGCTGCTGTAATTTAAACAATTATTATGAATATTATTAATATGGTTGTCATTGGAGAACCTCATTCAGCTAGATTAGCACGAGAGCGATTAGAAGCAATTAGAAAATATTAACCTGTTCGTGATGCTGTCAAGCAACAATTACAACAACGACAAGAATCTCATGTTGAATTTGAAGAGGATACAAAACAATTATTTAAACCAATTACTGAAACAACTAAACCTCTTCTTCCTGTTTTAGAGAAAACCGCTGAGGCAACTGAAAAAATAGCGGAGAGAACAAAACAGACAAAAAGAATTTTACGTGGACTTCCAGCTGGTATAGCTGCTGCTGCTCAACCAATACAACCAATACCTGTAGTTGCTGAAGCATCAGCCCCTAAACAAAAGATTCTTACAATAAGTAATACTGAACTAATAGATAAATTTAATGAAGATACTATTATAAAAATTAAAGAAATTAAAAATCCAAAACAATTAGCTGAGTTTGCTGTGAAAACTTTCGGTCGAAGAGATAAATTAATAAAACCTGAATACGCTAAATATATTAAATCCCGTGAACAGTGGCGAAAATTATTATATCGCATATATATGAATGTTGAACAAATTAAAATTAGTGATCCATTATATAAAAATTATATTGATCATCATGATTATTATTTCGAATCAGAAAAGATAGAAGCAAGAGAACGTGGAGACCAGAGAAGACAAGAAAGAGAAGAAAGAAAAAGAGCAAAAGATGCAGAAACAAAACAATTTATAGAACAGAGAAAACAAGAAAAAGAAGAAAGAAGAATAGCAAAAGAAGAAGCAAGACAACAGAAAGAACAAGAAAAAGAAGAAAGAAGAATAGCAAAAGAAGAAGCAAGACAACAGAAAGAACAAGAAAAAGAAGAAAGAAGAATAGCAAAAGAAGAAGCAAGACAACAGAAAGAACAAGAAAAAGAAGAAACAGAAAGACCAAAACGAAAATATACAAAAAGAACACAAGCTGCCCCTCCCCCTGAAAGATTGGAATCACCACAATCACCACCACGATCACCACCACTACCACAACAACCATCATTATCATTACCACCGCCATCACCACCATCACCACCACCATCACCATCACGACCACCATCACGATCATTTTTAACTAAACCGAGCTTCGGAAGACCAAGGGGATTTGCTTCTCTTAGTCGGGAGACAATTGAACGTTATGAAGAGGGTAGAAAGATAGAAAAAGTAGAAAAACTAAAATACATTAAAGAATTACTTGATAAATCTGATAAGGAAGAATTAATGATACATCTGGAGGACGTGAGAAAATATAAACAGTATATGATGGAACGATTATCAGAGGAGAAACATAAGATTCCTAGAGAAGATTTACAGAAAAGAATAACAGAATTTGAAGAATATGAAGAAAAACTGAATTCAGGTTTAGAAAAACTTTCTACTGGAAGTGATCTCTCTACCGGAGGTAATTTTACTCTATGTCCAAATAACGTTATCTCTGACGTTGATCGACTAGAAATCCTCATCGGAGGAAAACGAGCTGGTAATAATTCTCCAGAAGTAATTAATGAGGCGGCTGATATTTGCAGACGGTTATTTACTGGCGGTATCATGGACGTTGATGTTTATCAGTCTCTTATTAATGAAATTGCCGATGATTACTACAGCGACTAAGTACGTAATTAAATACAATTACTATAATAAAATGATCGTATATAGTACTCACCGTGGACCAACCATGGTCAGGGCAATAAATTCACGATTACCAGTATATAAAACAACCTACGGAGATGGACTAGGTGATGTTGTTCAGGGTCTATTTAGAAGGATAGCCCCAAAAGCAATACCGATTGCAAAGCAACTGGGAATGAAAGCTATTGATGTTGTTCCTGAAAAAGGTATTGGTGCTGTTGGTGATGTTGCTAGCAAAGCATTCTCAGCAATCAAGGATAGACTAGCACGATTAATACGACGAAAACCTCAACCAGTAAAATTACCTAGCACTGAAGTAATGCCCGCAAATGTCAGTAAAATAATAAATCAAGCTGCGAATCAAAAACTAGCAGAGTTGGCTGATGTACCAATGTCAGAAAAAGAAAAAAATATAACCGCTAGTCTGATAGCAGGAAGTGGTCTTCGTTTTAGACGATAATAATTATAATAAAATGTTGAAGCGCATATCCGATCCTGCATCTGACATGGACGCACCAGTACTCAAGGATGAGTCTGTGCGTGATTATCAATATTATTCTTATGACGCTCGAATTCCAGATCAGCGTGGACGAATTGAACTACAGGTTCAGGATACAAGTAGGTATTTCTTACCCGCTGAGGCGTTTATTGAGGTAGAAGGTGAAATTTTAAATAACGCTGCTCCTGCAGCACCAGTAGCATATGGAGCTAATATTATTGTTGGTTTTGTTAATAATGGTATTATGGCGTTATTTGATAGCGCTACGTACATGATTGACGGAAAAAATATTGAATCAATTCAGAAAGACGTCGACGTCGCCACAACGATATTGGGTCTTGCTAGATACAGCGATGATTATTCAAGATCGGCTGGCCCGTCAATGATGTTTGCAAAGGATACAACTGATTTTCCAGAAAGTAGAAACGTTAATGTAGGTGATGTGAGAGCTGCAGGAGGAGCTGCAGATGCACCTGCAGTATTATCGATGAATGCAAATTTTAATTTTGATTTGCAGTACGTAAATCAATGTTAAAAGGTGACAGGAGAGCATTTTCATGTGCAATTCCACTTTCACATATATTTGGATTCTGTAGAAATGTCAGGAAAGTCATCTTTGGAGCTAAGCATACAGTTGTACTTGTACGAAAAGCCACTGATAATGATGCAGTCTGGCGACCTGGTGCAGTTGATGCTGGTAGAGTAATTCTTACGAAGCTTTCATTGTGGATGCCGGTGATGACTCCATCAATATCTGAAGAAGATCGTCTACTCTCTTTTATGAATCAAGGTGGTAAATCAGCGTTGTCATGGTTGACAATGACCACAGATGCTATCCAGAGTAATATTAATGGTTTATTTACATGGCAGATATCTTCTCAGCAAGGTGTTTCTGCACCACGACACATATTTATTGCGTTTCAAAATACTGCACGAGTAAACGATCAAGATGAAAGCATAATGATATTTGACAAACTCGGTGTTTCCGAGGTTTCTTTAAGGATAAATGGACATCAAGAACCATCTGAGGATATATTGTTGAATTTCGATCAAAATCATGTAGCACGTGCATATCATCGATTAATGACGTTCATGGGACGTGATCAAAATATCGATACTGGTTTACAAATATCACAGTCAGATTTTACAACTTTATATCCGATTTATTACTTTTCGTTAGAACATTTAGATTTAACCAGACATTCAGTAGCTGATATACATTTTCGAGCTCATGTTAATAGAGATATTGGAGCTATCCCTAATTACAGAGCAATTGCTGTCATACTCAGCGATAAATCGATGTTACTTGAAGGTGCTGGTGGACGAATGAGAGTCGCTGATGCTCCAGTAGAAAACATGTAATTAGATCGTTTATGAATATTATAATGTCGTATAATCACGTTAGTGTTAGTCTGACTCCTGGTCAGATCAAAAGGATACAATCAGCATCAAAAAATAATTGCGGATTAAAAATATCACTAAAGAAAGATCAGATGAGCGGTTCAAATAAATTATCTCTTACAGAACGTCAGCTCGGGCATTTCAATGAAGCCAAAAAATCAAATAAAGGTATAAAACTTAATCTTTCTGCGGGTGCTATTAAAGATATTATTAAGACGGGTGGTATATTTCCACTTCTTGCTGCTATACCAGCATTAATAGCTGCTGCAGCCCCAGCTGTTGCAAAAGCAGCTGCATTAGGCGCTGTTGGAACTGCTGCTGGAATGGCGTTAAAGAAAGCAACAGGAAAGGGAATCAAAAAAAAGGGAAGGGGTCTAAGATTACCAGGGACTCCACATTCATGGTACGGAAAGGGCCTAAGATTACCAGGGACAGTTTACTGATATCTCCTATGTCCAATTTTGATTTACTAGATGCTGCTAAAAAATTAAAAATAAAAAATTTTAGAGGAGTTTTCATGCGTGATCAATTACCAAAACAACCAAATAATATTGAAACCGGTATTATTAATCTCGATGAAAATTCTGGTCCAGGCACGCATTGGGTCGCTTATGCAATTGATCCACGTGGAATTATTTATTTTGATTCATATGGACTAGCTCCACCAAAAGAATTCTTAAAGTATATTAGCGGCTATCAAAGTACTCCAATATGGTATTCAACGTTACCAACACAAACATTAACTGATCCACCAATATGTGGTCGAGAAGTACTTAACGTACTTGATGCTATATCAAAATCAACAAAACCACCCCACAAAGTTGTACATGAATATACTACGACGTCACATTTAAACAGACATTAGTAATATAATGGTGGATATTTATGGAAGATCTTCTCGTGGTAAAGGTCATCAGCAAGCTGATTTATCTAAATACGCAACTCTCGATCAGCTCAGAAATGAGATTGATGATTTATTAAACATAACCAGTGTGGATCAAAACGAAGTAGTCGTTTTTCAGGATAAAGAAGGACGATTAAAAACAAGTAATATACAACTACCAGATGTACTTATACGAGTTCCCACCGCGGTTGTTAATAATATAGTTACTTTTACTGATCAGGGTAAAATACAAGATTCCGGTACGTCAGTCAGCGATTATATTAAGAAAGATGGTGATTCATTTACAGGTAACATTATTATGAATCAAAATAAAATTATAGGTCTTGGAAACCCAACCGCAGATGCAGACGCCGCAACAAAAAAATATGTCGACGATCAAGAATCTAAGTACGTATTGGTCAATGGCGGTATTATGCGTGCATTTCTCAACATGAATAATAACGGCATTAACAATCTTAGAACACCGGAATATGATTTTGATGCTGCAACGAAAAAGTATGTTGATGATAAGGAAATTCCTATTTCAACTTCGTTAAAAACAATCGGTGACGAAATTACTACACTTAGTGCTAATTTTTCCAAACATGTAGAAACGTTCTTAAATTTTCGTAGAAATGTAAACAAACCCATTAAAGAATTTTTTGGGGAACAACCAACCGTTGAAATAAAACTAGCTGACGTTAACACGAAACTCAACGACATTGTCAGTGGAATACCTAATATTGTTCAAAAACTAATCTGATTAAAATTCCACACGGACAAATTAAAAATATCGTATATACAGTAGCATCAGGATCATCAACATGGACACCGAAAAATAACACTATCAAACATACCGCAGAAGTCACTGGTGTTTACAGGCTGTCCGTGTTTAGTGGTGCAAAATTTAATATATTTACCACATATCTGTGGCGTCATTCGATCGATGCTCTCTCTGGAGTTGTATCTATAGTGTTAAATAAAGATGCTGGAAGCAGATGATCAAACAATAACCGCAGCGTCTTACTGGTGGTGTTTGGAATTTGTAGCCGAAACACCGCAATTAGTCACTTATTATAACAATAATGGATCAAACTCAGTCTTGCATCGACGTTCTTCGTTACAGATGCAATCAGGTATGTGAGCGTCTGACTAAACTAAATAATTTTATCGACTATTATAACATAAAAATAAAAAAATACAAAAGACGTATAGTTGTTATTGATGTAGTTGTTTACTCGGTTTCTGCTGTTATTGCTGGAACAGGATTATTATTATCAATGTTGACGATGACAGCACCTACTGTTCTAACCATTATTGTTTCAGCATCAACGACTATTGCTGGAGTTCTCGGTATTATAGCCAAAAAGATAGATACTTGTGCAAATGCTAAATTGCACGATTATATGATTAAATTACATACAGTGGCAGAGGCATGCTCTAAACTATCTTTGTATATTTCTTCGTGTATTAGTGATGGTGAAATATCCGATACTGAATTTGCGATGATGATGAAAACCTATGATGACGTTTTTAAGGTGATCGCTAATGATTTTAATGAATTAAATAACAACAATAATAATAATGACAGACAGGGAGTTACTTCAGCAGATCGTCACTAATACAACTCCGTCAAAAACTACTATGATATCGTTAAGTTCGACCAATCCTGAGTTTAGTGTCAATTTTCCAACATCAATTCCTGCAAAAGAAATAGCATTAGCACAGTTACGGGTTTATTATAGCTGGCCAAATATTAGATCAAAATCATTTGGTGGACTACAGCCAAATAATTCATTAATATTCGCTAATAAAAATAAACCAGATGGAACTCCTGATTGGCAAGTAGTTGGAATTCCAACGGGTAGTTATCAAATAGAACAGATTAATGATGAGTTCCAAAGCAGAATTAAATCTATTACAGGAAAAGAATCAAAAATAGCAATTACTGTCTACGAACCAACACTATCTGCGGTTATTGACATAAATTCCCCTGATTACTCCGTAGATATTTATCAAAGTTCGATTAGATCAGTGTTAGGATGGCCTGATGTTCCACCTGTTTATAATGGAGTTTCAGAACCAAAAATAGAAGAATTTAAAACGAGTGAAGAAAAATTCATTAAAGATCCAGAATATCGAGGAAAACAACCATGGAGTAATAATACAAGATTTGGATTTCCAAACGAAGATAGATATTACTTTACCGATTTTGACGGTAAAAGAATCCCCAAGTTGAATAAAGCATTATTTATTGTTAACACAGACACCAGGACGAAGATTAGTTACTATACTGTTGATGTAAGATTTATTAAACATTTTTTAGATACTTTTAAACCTGAATACGATAAAACGTTTAATGATTTAAGAAATTTACTTATTTCATTATCACAACATTATAATGAAAATGTAAAGCAGCAAATAATCGAGTCAATAAAACATTTAAATGGTATCTTGTTCGATTTATACATCGTCAATCGAAGTATTATAAACACTGCGACTAAATTCGATGGAAATCGTTACACAAATCCAGAATCTAAACAAGTATTTCTTGATCATTATAAAATAACAGGAAAAGATTTACAAACATTTGTTATACCAGATTTAAATAACGCTGAAATGAAGAAATCATTAAATGATCTTATTGAAGAACACTTTAAAAGAATATGTGATTCATGGAGAAAAATAGCCCCACCACCTGTTATACTAAAACATAATAACAATCCCTTTGGTGCCGGACGTCATATCTCACCTGGTATTGTTAATATAACATCTACGATCGCGGTCAATCTAGTATGTGACGTAATTGATGACAGTTATCAAGTAGATCTTTCAAAATCTAACCAGGCCCAACAGGGGTATATACTATATACATTTAGTCCTAAAGATCCGCCTAGGTGGTTAATTGTATCTGAGCCAATTAATCCAATTTATTTACGTGTACATAATCCATTTCTGACAAGAATAAATTTCAAACTTACCGACCAGGCAGGAAACATTTTGGATCTAAGACAAGAGTCTCTTAATATTAATTTGTATATACGCTCGTAGAACGTCCGATTAAATAATCAGGGGCAAAAAAATAATCTGATGAGTAAATACATGAATAATAATCAATTTCTATGATTAAAACAATTGTATATATAATAAAGCGAGATAACTTGGCTATCTCTCTCTGCGGAGTAAATTGAACGATTATTTCCCTTACTACTACGTTCGATTTACAGACAACAAATACTTCTTTTTTTCGTTAATTATTTAGTGACTTATTTCTTTTTCTGTAGGTGATTAGCTGTTAGTAAAGCATCAATTTGTAACAGAGAGGGATATTGATGCATCTTTTAACTCTGATAACCTTAAATTCATGTCGGTTTATACGAGTGCGTAAAGTTATTTTTAGCTATAACACATGTATTTGACCTTAACGAACGATAACTCTTACAGAAAATGTAATGTGCGATTATTTTATACAGTATATATAAATAATGTTTGTAAATTAAGTAAATATACGCTACAGTTGTACAATAATTGTGATTTTATTCAGTATATTGGTCGTACGTAATTTGTCTGCTTATTCAGTGTTGGGTTAACTACATAATAATTTTAAAACGTCTATATGTATGAATCGGAAAATGGCTCAGTGGTATAGTTGTTGAACTATGATACTGACGACCGTGGT
Source organism: Megalonaias nervosa (assembly GCA_016617855.1). Classification (NCBI taxonomy): domain Eukaryota; kingdom Metazoa; phylum Mollusca; class Bivalvia; order Unionida; family Unionidae; genus Megalonaias; species Megalonaias nervosa. The sequence continues at coordinate 48,397 of JAECUM010005755.1, forward strand.
TCGATTCCTGTGGCTGACTAGTGTCGACAGTATTCGGAACGATGCCATTTTTATATATAAGGTTGGGGAGCTCAGCCCCAACGAATTCAACCCCTCATCACGTTAAACAACGTGGTGAGTGCATTATCGGGGGCTAAGTAGGATGCTACTGATTATTTTTGATATTTTTAGGTCAAATATCAAGGTCAAAAGTTAAAAACTTGAATGTCAATTATTTTTTATTTTAAAGAAATAATTATTATATTAATTATATAATGAACCAAGAAAACATTAATGATATTATTTCTGCTATTAAAAAATTAAAACATACGGGAATAAATCTATCTGATAATCTCGATCCTGAAAAAATATTATGTGATTATGAAATATTAAAACAAAGAAAAATTGACAATAAATATACATTACCATCCAATTATAAATTTGTAAAATCAATTTATCAGTCTATGTTAGAATCCTTGGCGGTGGTAAATGACAAACAGGTAAAGCTATTTGCGCCTCTTGCACGTTCGATCGAAAATATTAGATCCGAACTGTCTCGTGAATACGAGAAAAAGAAGATCGTGGATAATCGTGTAATGCAATTAAGAAAAATTATGTTATTTGATTCTGTCAAAAGTGAGAGCGACACTGAGAGTAGCGACGGTGAAGGTACCCCTGGTAAAATATAGAGTCGAACTATATACAATTTATTTATTAAGGGAACAGAGTTAGATAACATATTCAAATATTATCGACTGATCGTATATTATTGAATATGTTGATTTGTATATTTTATCTGCAACACGTTTTACTGAAGCAATATTGATGCCAAAATATCTGGCAGCCGCATACATTGAAGGGAAAGTTATTTCCTGTCCTGTCTGTATATTCATGGATTTAATAGCTCTTGCGTCCCTATAATGATTATTAACGCTATTTTTTCCACGTGCAGAATTCTGACTATATGTAATAGCTTGCAGGTTAGATAACCGATTATTTTTGGGGTCTCCATCAATGTGATCAACTACAAGTCCATCTTTGATAAATCCAAAATGACATTCGTAAATAAATCTGCTTGATAAATAATTTTTATTTCCAGCACGAAATCTAAAATAACCAAACTTATCAAGCCTACCAACCGGTTTTTTTGATCTGCAGTGTCTGATCACTCCATCTCGGGATGCTTCATAATTTTTTATTGTAGGATGTTTCATAAATTCGTTTTGCTCCATTATATATATAATATTATTTGTCTAAATCATTGTTTTGAAATCTGGCCAGATAATCTTCTACGGTTTGTATAGGAGATTTACCTGACGAAGTATTATTTTTTTTATCATAATATCGTTTTAATTCCCTGTTTTTTTGTTCCGCCACATTTTAGACATAGTTGAGTTTTTCCTCTGACTCCAACACCACATTGCACACACGGTATTGGTCCTGTACTTCCATTTTTGATATTTTGCATATGGTAGTAGCAGTATTTGTTTACACACGGTTTATTACAAAGAGAAGTATATCCAATTCTGAGCCAAGCACATTTGTTCTTTGTTTCAATCATTATATATACAAATATTTTAATTTAAATATTTGTTTTAATTATATGGAGGAATTATCCATGATTGAAACTAAAAAAGCCAGATTCGATCTTGACAGACTATCAGAATATAAATTTAGTATTTCGATGCAAGATCTGGCATTAACAAATGAGGATGTAACCGAACGTATTCGTGAAGCAAAAAATGAATTTCGTGACGATGGCGCTGTTCATGTATGGTCAACATTCAGAGTTGGAAATGTTACTAATATGATGAATGATGAACGAGGAAAAGTAATTATTAATCACCTTGATGATCAAAAATATTTTATTTTAATAAAATTTATTGTAAATACAGAAGAAGATATTTGGATTATTCGTGATAAGCGCGATCCAGTCCGTGTGCAGTCAGGAAATAATATTGTTCTCTTAAATAATAAATCTAAGCCCGGAATACTGACTGGTATTGATAAGGTATATTATGAACGGGGGTACCCTGTGACTGCAGTTGTATATGCAATATATCCGCTTAATAATAAACCTGACGTCGGGGATCTAAAGCCGATGAAACTGTCAGAGTCAAGAATAAACTGTGTAGCTGAACGAGTTACAGAACATTTTACAAACGCGATACGTGGTAATGGTTTAACAGATTTACGACGTAAAAAATAAATACTTGGGCAGAATCAGTTAAAGATACCGGAGCGTCTATCAAAGATGTCGCTGAACTAGAAAAGAAATTAAAATTCCCAATAACAGTAAAGACGTTAACCGGAGAGATTTTATATAAACCAAAATATGAATCAAGAGGAGCTCTATAGATATTATTGATCATAATTCGCACGCATGGACCTCAGCAGTAACAATATTTCCACGAGATAGAGCGGTTAAATTTTATGATGGTCATATATTTGATTTTATCAAAAATATCAGTAAAAGTGACCCTGTGTCCGTTTGGTTATTTCAAAGTTCAGAATATGATCATTACGATCAATTTGTACGGCCTAATGGTGATATTTACCGTACAGAATCTCTTAATGTAGAAATGGAAAATCTTGCGCTAAAATATACTTCAGACGATGTCAAAGTTAGACTATTATTAAATAATTGTTTTACAGTTCCATCCGTAGCGGCTCATTTCGCTCAGGAGAAAAATTTATGGAAACCAACACGATCGGAATTTCTTGAAGATATTCATAAAAGTTACGTAGAATATGGACACGGAGGGTTATGGAATACTAAATATAAGTGTAATGACGTTATATCCGTCGATATGGTAGCATGTTATCCTGGAAGTTTTCTTGGATACGGAGAATGTTCTGAATACTTTAAGAGATTCGGACATCCATCACACGAGATGACCAGGGTTGCGATAAACGGACATTTACCAGATTTTGATTTAACCGGATTTGCTTATGTAGAATCATTCGAGTTTGCAGAAAATCTCCATCCGATTACTTATGCTTGGTTTGGAAGACATTTTTCAGAAAAATGTTGGGTTCCAATAGTACTATTGCGATATATGCTTCATGTTGGAATTTTAACATTATTGAAGGTGAGTGAGGCAATTATATCATATAGCCCACAGAAACAAGTTTGGTTACCAGAACCAAATAGATTTAATATTGATGATGCCAGGAAAGAATTCCCTAATCTTAATGAAGATGACATTATTAAAATTACTAATAATATACGTAAATGCAGAGACGAGCATGATGAAAAACTTGCAAAAGATCTTGGTAGAAAGATAACTCGTAAATGTACTCAAGGAGGAGACTATGATCATAAAAGACACTGTACAAGATTAATTATGGACGATGCTGAACTCGATTTTATAATAGCTGATACAACAGAAAAAAATACATTTATAAATCGGAGTAATGCTTATTTGTCAGACGGAATCAAACTAGGTACAATTGTGAGTTATCTTGATGGTGACTCACCGCAGTTTACTCATTTAAGATCATCTATGTTGGCATATGTTTCTATAAATCTACTGTCTATGATAAATAGATTTCCTCGTGATGCTATCAGAGTCGCCACGGATTCGTTTTATATAAATAAAAAATATACGGGTTTGTTAAAACCGCTACTTGGTAATGGTGAATGGGGATCATGGAGAATAAAACAAGAAAATATACTTAGCTATTCTGAATCTGCCGACGTTGAAATTAGGGAAATATATTACAAAAATAATAATAAAATATCAAAATCATCAGCACCATCTGTATATGATCCTGTGGCTAGACATAAAGCTGTTTATCTTAACGGATGCGGTGGTTCAGGTAAAACAACACGTGTGATTAAATTATTCATGAATAATAATTCAGATATGATTGTTTTGACACCGACACATAAACTCGCCAGAGAGATAAAAGAGCGAGGAGTAAAATCGTGTACTTATCATAGTTTCTTTAGATGGTGTGGAGACACATGGACTCCTGAACGAATGGGTGAGAAATATATACCTAAATATATTATATGGGACGAGATATGCACGGTGTCGTTAGAAATATTAAAAACATTTTTTGAATGGTTATTGACGAAGAATACTGCTATAATAATGTGCGGTGATCATGGTCAACCACCACCTTTTATTGGACAGTCTCCACATGAATGGCTGAAGAATAACGTAGATTATTATGAAGAAATAAATGATGACCATAGAGCTATTGATGAACCGCTGAAGGAATTTTAAAGGTTAATTAGACTACAACCAGACAGAGTACAATGTGAAATAATGCGAGGAGTAATTCCAGAGACTTCTATGAATGATTTTCTAAATTTATGGAATCCCGCTGATTTAATAGTTGCATGTAGAAAGATAGTTCGTGATGAACTACAGAATAAATTATTTATGTTACATAAAGAAAAGTTTTCAGATCTACCTGTACCTTTGTGTTATCGCCCAACAGATACTCGACGACAGAATATTGATGTTGAAATTCCTGGTGGTGGAATACAGAATCTTGTCTTGATTGATATTATTTTAGTCGATATTAATGTCGTTGAGAATGCGCTGAATATGAATAAATCACCGTGGACGTTAGGATATGCTATAACTATTCACTCATCACAGGGGTTAACTATTTCTGATACAAATATCTGGATTATAGATGATCGGATTGAATGGTCGAATTTAGTCTATCTCGCAGTTTCTAGGGTCAGAAGAATATCTCAACTACATAGGGTTATTATGAATTTTATAGAAAATAATGATCAGAATGTTAATAATGACGTAATAAGAAAAAAACTATCTGGTTATAAGCAGTGCGATAAAAAAAAATAAACGTGATTTTGATATTGATACTGAATTTATTATAAAACTAAAAGCACAACAGAATAATAATTGTGCAAGTTGTAACTGTAATATGTTATGGCAATATTCGAATAATAATCCAAGACAATTTACCGTAGACAGAATTAATAGTGATCTTGGTCATACACGTGATAATGTGATGCTGACCTGTCTTGAATGTAATCGACGTAGAGGTTCTGGTTATGTAATTGTATGTGGTGGTAATTGTGTGTCTTCAGGGATTACCTGTAATTGTTCACGTACAAATCCACGTTGAGGGGCTGTCGAATCTAATCTGTAGATTGGAGGTCTACCAGTAGATCTAACTACACTAGAAATTGTATGTGTAGTCACGCTCCAGATAGGATCAGTTGCTCTTTTTTTACCACCTTCAAGTTCGCCGGGTTCATATAAATATCTAACTGTAACATTACCTAATACTGGTTGAGGTTGATGTCTGTCATTGCTACGGGGTATATATTTTTTTGTGATCGCATTAGGTTTCATTGAAGTTGAACGAGTAATTTCGTTATTTAATGCAGCTATCACATTTGGTAACCTTGCAACCCATTCACGAGATCGCTCACCGGATTTAAAGTCAGTAGATATCTCTTTTGCGTATTGGTATCCAAATAACCGCTCAGCAAGTGTTCGATTAAATCGTTCAACAATTGCCTGATCACGATGAATTTCGGTATGTCCTCGTCTGATTTTAACGTTATATTTCTTCATCAACGATGATACTGTACCAAGAAATTCTTTGCCAGGATCAACCTGTAATAACTGTGGCCATCGCAAAGGTCCTCGCTGATAAATTCGTTCAAACGCAGATGAAACTTCAAACGCTGTCTTTGTTGATAATGGTTCAGCTTCTTTATATCTACTTGCAACGTCAACGAGAGTTAATGCGTATTTGTATGTGCGTGACTGACGTTTACCAATTTTAATGGTATCGTGTGGTAAAAATAAAATATCTGCTTGATGAACCTCATTAGGGACGCTGACATCAAAATGTGCATATTGAATTTTTTTAGGTGGTGGTAGATAAATTTGCTATATTGCCTGTCGTGCTAACCAAGCTGCAGCAACAGAACGTGAGACTTTTGCTGCTTCAGATAATTTACTAATAGCTGATCTACCTCTCCAATATCCTCTTGGGCTATAATAAATGGATTCCATTATAATAGTTATATAATTAATTACCAGCCCCTAACATTATTTTACCTTTCATGGCAGATTTTACTAGAAAACTAGCTAATTTATCTCTTACAGATTTATTAGGTATAGAATTTAATGCATGAATCAATTTTACATCTGCGAGATGCCTTTGTTGCAAATCTTTACTTTTATACGCAACATCATGAACATGACACGCTTTATCAATCTTATTTACTGGATGCTCTCCTGGTCTTGGTTGATCTTGATCATCAAGTCGGATATCGAGTCGAGTTACAGGACCACAATAATTATATCCTGGTAAGTGTTTTTCCCCCGGATATTTAGCCCACGGAGTTCCTGGTAATTTTCCTAATAAAGCGGCTATATCTCCACCTGTCTTTGTTTTGACAAATTTGTATTTCTTCGTACCGCATTTTACACATTTGCCCGTCAGAGCACGTCGTTTATTTTTCGTTGTTATTGTAGTTAGTTCAGCAGTGGGTTTAGACGTCCTACACCGAACACAATATAGACTCATATTATTTATTATATGGATATAATTGACTTTTCGGCGACACGAAAACAGGAGCCAGTGAAACATCATCCAGCATTACCAAATTCGATAAGGATGATTATAATAGGTCCATCTGGATCGGGTAAAACACAACTATTATTAAATTTAATAATGAGATGGTTGAGATGGGACAAGTTGTATTTAGTAGCACCATCCGTAGATGATCAACACTGTTACGAAGTACTTAAAGATTTTAATGAAAATGCAAAATTGCTGAATGAAAACGGTGATGATGTTGTTGACTTTATTACCGATATTGATGAGGCCCCATCTGTAGATGACCTAGATGGATTTATTAATAATTTAGTGGTGTACGATGACGTTATGCTGGACAGACAATCAAATCCAGCTAGAATATTTTCTCGAGGTAGACATAAAAATACAGATGTTATATACGTCACTCAGCGTTATACACAAATACCGAAGGTGATCAGAAGTAACTGCAATATTTTAGTAATGTTTAATGGAGTAGATAATTATACTTTACAGAATATTTATTATACTTGGTGTTCAGGGGATATGGATATGATGAAGTTCAAAAACTTTTTGCTCAAGCACAAGCTGTTCCGTTTGGATTTATTACAATAAATCTATATGATCCAAGATCTAGATATCGTGTAGGTCTAGATAAAATCTTTGGTTAATTACAGCAGCAGAGCAGCAGGCAGGGTGAACGACAAAAATTGAGTGACCCGCGAGTAAACTAAACGCACTATAAAAATAAAAACAAAAAGTCAAAAATAAAATAATAAAAATGAGCTAACCCAAACGATTTATTATTCGTTTTTCAAACTATTCGGTAATAATAAAAGTTAGGAGGTTCGGTTTAGCGTTATTGACCTTATTTTTCAGCCCCTGTAGGAACCTTTATTTTTGTAAAATAAGGTCTCGTACAAAGTGGTCTGTTCACCCTGCCTGCTGCTTTATGTTTAAATCGGTTACTATAAACACCGAAATTCACTGAAAAACCGAAATACACTTGTATTTGCATGTTTTCGGTGTATATTTCGGTGTAAACACAGGAATTATGATCTGTTATTGTTTGATTAGTATTACAGAGCAAAATAAAATGTGATTGGAACGATTTTGATTCGAATTATTTACTTTTTTCCTAGTTAAAGCAATTTGTCAAACGGTCGTACTTTATTAACAGGTATCATAAACAGCTGATCGTTCCGGAAGTGGTATGATAAAGATTGGTCTTTCCGGAATGGAGGTAATCTCCGGAACGGACGGTGTAAGTCGATTTAGTTCATATTGTTTTAAGTCGTTTAATTCATGTTCTAATTGACTGCACACACCATTATTGTCTTCCCTTTGATCCCACTCCTTATTCAGATTAAGAAAACATTCGTTTTTGAGTCGCTGAATTCGGAATGGACGGTGAAATTCGGTTTAATGCAGTTTTGAAGTCGCTTAACTCATTTTCGATTTGACTGCATTCATTTCAACGAAAAGTTCGGCACAAAAAGACTCTAATCAAAATATTGATTTCAACCGTAGCAAGAGCATGTTGGCATGTAAGTCCTATTCCCGAAAGGACCCCATTTACTGTAAGAACCTATACACGCTCATTGTTAAAACAATGTGTTAAATGATATGGAAAATGATTTAATAGACATTACAATTTCATTTGTTAAACAAAATTATGGATTGCAACTGATAATAAAACTTGGTGGATCCGTTTTGCATAAAGGTAAGTCCTTTTCGCGAAAAGGATACCATTCGCTAAAAGGATCGTTTTTGGAAATACTTTATATACAACAAAAATATATTACATGTCGTGTATAACGAATTACTAAACAATATCATTTAATTCGTGAAATATAAGTATCAATTGAAACTGAAAATCAGAGTTACAATTGTCGGTCAATATATAATTTTAGATGAGCTTTTCATAACTTTTCGCAATATTTGTGTAATTTTTCATAACTTTATGTAAATTTTTGTAGCTTTTCGTAACTTTTCGCACGTTTCGCATTTTAGTCATACCATACAGATAAATGTATATCTGGATGAATACATATTGTTTGTCGTTATTATTCTACAAGTAAATACTTTGATCAAATTTATATGATTCCAAAATTTTAATTAGAGTCCATTTGTGCCGAATTTTTCGTTGAAATGAATGTACACGTTTGCGACACTTTTATAATTTTCATGTATCTCTCTTTGCATCCATCTATATATTCTGTCCAATCGATACATTATTAATATTATATTCTTTTAAATTCATTGACCTATGAATTTTAGAGCCTACTTCAGCTCATGTTATGTACGAAATCCCCATTTGTAATTGCAATTGACAAAGATTCTTAAAATCATTGATGCCAACAACTGAATCAATAAACTACGAAATTTTTTATTGTTAGGATCCGCTAAAAAATCTGTGTACTTGTCATAAACATCGGACGAAGTATCATTGTATCGTTTATCTGTTAGTACCTCATTTTTCTTTAACCAAGTATATGAATAAAAAATGTCTTCTACTTCACGTTCATACAAATCTGTTTCATTCACCAAATTATCGTATTCTCTTTCTGTTTCATCAATAAATCAGAGTATCAAGCTTATTTGATCTAACGTGAATTTTTGTGAACAAGATATTGTCTGATAATTGCATATGCGACCACGAAATTTATTAGCATTAAGTTTTGGAGTGATTTTCGTCAACGAATGTTAAGACGAGTAAATGCATTTACTACAAGCTATAATTTTTCGTATTGTTTTGTGAACATTTTCTCGACTTCAGTGTAATAATTTCGTAATGAAAATTGTCTAGATCATTGGATCGATGGAAATGGCATATCTTCTTTACTTATGTCTTGATATGAATTAATCTTCCATTCAAACCACGTTTGATCGACTTCTCTAAAATAATTATCTCGTTTATCATCACTAAGATTACTAATTACATCTTCAAAATTTTTGATTATCTTTAGAGATCTGTCAACAATAATCTGATCAAATTCTGGGTCTTTTTTGAGCATCATTAGCAAAATTGCGTTCGATAATGCTTTAATAATGAACTCCGTATCCACTGTCATGGTAACGATATTAACAAGGGTTTCCAATCTTTCTTGGACCGCTCTTCATTCACGATAATAGCGATTTTGAAACTTACAGTCATTTTTTCCATCATTTGAAAGTTAAACTTAATGGATTCAAATCTTAAGAGCCTTGTAATTGGAAGTGATGACGAGAAGGCTCTAGTCAAAGGCATTACGGGAGTTCTGCCCGAAGCAAAACACGTTTTGTGCACACGCCATTTACAAGAGAATGTTAGGCATATATTTACAGACGACGCAGTTACCGTGACTGACCGCAACACAATTTTGAAAGAAATTTTTGGGGAGGACGGACTAGTTGACGCTCATGACAGTATTTGCTTTGACGACAAATATGAAGATTTTGAAAATCTTTGTGCTGGAATTTCAGAAAAATTTCTTAATTACTTTCAGGAAAAGCTAAAGACAAATATCAAACTAAAAGTCAACAAACCGTTAAAAATCTATCAGATAGACCGCATGTGGAAAAATAATAATTGTGAGTCTATGAACCACGTTCTTAAACAGGCAGTTGACTGAAAGACGAAAACGCTCACGGAATTTGTACAACTGACACATGAATTAGTAACTGGACAATTCAAAAATCTGAATGCTCTAGTCTGCACTGGAGAATTCCGACTTGCCGACAGTCACCAACAATTTCAGTCAACAAACTCAGCATGGATAAAAATGACAGAGCAACAACACACAAACTTGTACAAACGCTTTAGACGCCACATTGACATAAACACAAAATACATAACATCGACGGACGGTCAGACAACTGTTGTTGCACCAAGGACTAACGGACGAAAACCTGGACAAAGGAAACGAACAAAAAAATGTACGAACTGTGACAATTAATGCAAAAAAAATCTAAATATGAACCAGAGATTTCGTCATAATGTGCTATATATTATTGTTTTCGGTTATGTTTATTTTACCTTGTGTAACATGACTTGAAGTCCGATTTTCCAGAGGAACAGAATCTTGAATACAAATGGATTAATTAATTCATCTGTGTGCTCAAATTATTCATTCATTGAAATCTGATAACTCATATACGTAATTAAATGTAATTATTACATTCCCCCACCCCCCAAAAAAATGTTTTTCTTTGCAAAAATGCTTTTCTGAGTTGTCTTTCTCAAGCATCAAATATCCTGGCTTGTTGCAATCGCACTCTTCTTTATTGCCCGTTCACATACTTCCAGGAAGACTTCTTAACACCTTTACAATCAACTGTCATATTAACAAAAGTAGCATATAAGTACGTTTCAATATTACCAAATATTGGGAAACCTTTAAAACAACAATTAAATTAAATACTATATATTTATCAAAAACTGTATCATTAAAAGTTAAAGTAAATATATAATGTTATGTCGGAGAGTACTTTTGATTCTTTTCAATTTCATTCGGTGTGTGTATTACCACGATTTTCATTTGATGGTATCTGTCGAATCAAGTACGACCTAGTGACACCATTGCATGAATTTAGCTATAACAAAGAAAAAAGTTAATAATTCGTATCAAAATTGCTTCAGTCATATTTTATTTTGTTCTGTAATACTATTCAGATAACAACAAATCATAATTCCTGTGTGTACACCGATATATAGACTGAGAACATGTAAATACAAGTGTACTTCGGTGTGTATTTCGGTTTTTCAGTGTATTTCGGTGCTTATAGTAACCCTGTTTAAATGCTTCGTAATCACTAAGTGTAGTGACTTTTCTTCCTCTTCATACAACTTTTCTAATTCACCTTTAGCCTCTTCCTCCTTTCTACGTACCTCCTCTAACTTTGATTTTGCAAGTTCTTCTTTTTTAATCTTTTCACGTCTGGCTTCTTTTTTCTTTCTGGATTCTTCTTTTTTTCTAGCCTTTTCATGTCTGGCCTCTTCCTCTTCTTGTATCTTTTTTTGCCTAGCTTCTTCCTCTTCTTCTATCTTTTTTAATGGGAATTCTCCTGTTACGTCCTTAGTTTCTGCTTTTTTCATAGATGATGCAGGTTGTTTTGTAGTTTTTACCTTAGGTGCAGGTGATGGAGGTATTACTGGTGGTGATAACTTCTCTAACAATCGTTGTTGCTGACGCTGAGTCGTTGTGAGCGTGGCCAGCAACTGATCCTACTTAGCATCGTACGTCGTCTTGGCCTCGTCGATTTTGGCTATGATTTGTTTGAGCAATTCTTCAGCGACATCGCGCTGAAAGGATTACTAACCTATTTTATCTTCGAGCACGCGTTGACGCAAGGCGGCTCGCTGTTCGATAAACTTTTTGAGGACATCCTCAAGCTGTCGACGTGTAGTAACTTTTTTGAACGGCATGGTGAAAACAACAAAGTTGCTCATATACTAATCAGGTAAAATTTGTCAAAGCCTTTTCGAAAGTCGTCGGGAATCGTTTCCGCATCGCTATGAAAGGTCATGAAATCGTGTTTGGAGGACGACGTAGCTTCGGCATAGCAGTCTTTGAACTGCTTGGCAGTGATGCCTCTGCAGTGGTCTCTTGAGATCGCGTCCACATCTCGGCTATCCAACCACGAAAACAGCACAAAGCATCCAGTGTTGCGTCCGATGTATTTGGGGATGTCATAGTACGACTGAGTGAGATAAATACAGTTTCATCGTTTGTGCCTCGATAACGAAAAGTACTCACAGGTTTTACTCATGTTTTCGCGGTCGATTTTGATGTCGTCAAACACGATGATCTTGTGCAGGCCTGAATCCAGGTCTTCCACAGACTGAATCTCCTTGGGACCCGCGATCGTGAAGATGTCTCCAGCATCACTCATGTGGACATCAGCCATCCAGTCCCCGAATGTGTGCAGCATGTGGTATTTGTCTGATGAGGATTAAGCGTGTTGATGATGACTCGATCGTACTTGAGCATGTTATTGAAAAGCATGTTAATGAGAAGATTGGTTTCTCCACGACCGGTGGGATCCACGATCATGTAATGGTAGTACAGCATCAAAACATGATGTGGATGCTTTGGACCTTTTTTGTCGAAGTTAATGATGTTCATGGTTTATATATTTTGAACATGTCGTACACTGCGTTTGGGACGCTGATCGGCTCAGGTAATAGTAGTTCTTCGAATGAGGACATAAGCGAGTCGCTCTTAGGATTCTATGACAGGCCATCTCAATATGAATGGTCACAGTCTGACCGATCTGGAGGACGTGAGTTATCTACCTCTGGACGATAATGCCGCGCGATGGTTTCATGTGACTAAACTGTCTCATACGAAGTTATCATTGTCAGGAGGAACGATTACCGGCAATATGAACATGAGCGGCATAAGCTTTATGGAATTTCTGTGGCTACAACGGGATCTTCTCAAGATTTGAGAGCCTTCGATCTTGATATGGCGCTGTTGGGTGAGTACGATAAAACGGGTCGTACGATCAGCGGCAATGTGGCTGTGACGTGAACGTTGTCCGTGGAAGGTCAGGTCACAAGCGATATCACTATGTCCTCACCAAGACGTGTGGGAGTTGTTACTGGACTCAGTAAGAGAGTGACCATGATTTACCATTTTGGAACGATGGACCGCTCCATCTGGATTTACAGAGATGTGAGTGGCAATTATACCCCCATTACCGTTCAAACTGTAGAAGGATTTCGCATCAACAGCTCAAGTTATAGCTATTTGTTAGATGTCAGCAATTCTCAAACTGATTTGTACCGAACGACCACGATGCACAGTCTGAAGTTATATGGCCTCCCTACCACGTGGCTCATCACCGATACAACTCAGGCGATTTAGTATGGCCAGGTCAACTCGTGTGGAGACAATAAATTATCCACAACTGGTGGAACCCTCACAGGGACGCTTACTATGGCGACGGAAGCTAAACTGGTGGTGACGGATTTTCCACCAGCAGCAAACAACGAAGAAGGCACAAAATTATACGTGAATGTATGTCGTATGAGAACCAGCATAGGGTAGGTTCACATTCTCTATGGAAACAGAGATAATCGCAGTGGCATTATCGTCTCAGCGTCATTCGAATACTCAGCATCCTTCAAGTCCTACATGGTCTTTTCAACCCATCTGGCAGCAATCAGCGGCACTGGCAACGAGTGGGTGACTAATGGAGTCACTTCCAATTTTTGGCTGCAGATACAACTGACCGAAGCCGTGGCAATATGGAAATTTAGAGTCTGAGGAAAAAATAGCAGTGGTGAAAGAATTCTCACGAGGAGACTCGATGGCGATAAGCCCGATAATACCTCTAAAGTCTTATAGACAGGTACAGCTGAGATAGGATCTATCATGCTCGAATTTTGCATTGCAGCCTCAAGTACGTACATGAAATACTCCACGTTTAAGTTTGCAGCCCTCACAGCCGAGCCTACCAATCCAGGCTTGAGTTATTTTCAGATTTTTACTCTCGATGACCTCGAACAGAGCATGGCGGAGATTGTGCGCATCGCAACAGAGTTGTACCAGTTGTTGTTTGATGATGAGTATAGACAGGAGTCCTCCTATGCATCCAATGATCAACATGTGCTAAAGCAGAAAACTGGAGTACATGCGGAGTAAAATGTGGTGAGAAACGCTGGTAAATCCTCTCCTAAAGAGACCTATGAACGATGGAAGAAGGATGACGTCAAACGGTTTCATTTGTCAGTGATGCATGTGTGAAAGGAGCAGTTCCGAGAGGCCATCGATCGATACTGGAACGTCTTTAAATTTTGTAACGACTGAGAGTCAGCGAGATGAGTTAAAACCATCGACAGCCTTGTTCATAATATCATAAACAAATTACATACAGGCCTTGTAGACACCATTACGAAAACTCCGTATATCAAAAGACGTCGTTTTGTGGCCGAAAGGAAAACGACGAAGCCCACAAAAAAGATCACGAGTATATGGACAAAGTGATCTCCCGAAGACGCTTTTGCGGGGATTGAGCTCTGCGTGGGTCTTTCAACAAACGTAAGTTTTTTCAGCATGTTCGTCTAGAATACAAGGACGTGGACACGATCGTGGTGGTGATGGCACTCGACGAACGCGTAGCTGGAAGAGATGACGCTGAAGTCACTCAAGATGAGGCACTCGCGTTTGAAAACAACAAGGCTATGGAAACGCTTTTTAATGTGACCATGTTTAGCGTGTATGGAAAGATCGAACCAGATGTGGCTGCAGTCTCATACGCGTATGTAGAACAATTTCAGCCTGAGGAAATAGAACAAATGCTGAGTGATGTGTTTAAGATACGAAGTGTTTTTACACGAGGACATTTTATCCCTGTTCCAAAGGCCTTTCAGGAACTGTTGAATAAGATCAACGATTGAGAAAAATATCGAAGCAAATACTGAAGTCCATGGATTCACAGAGATAGAGATTTCATCTATCCAGGGATCAAAGACTTTGAAAAAGTTCACATCAACGTAGAAAAATTGCTCTGTCGTCCTACTATCTCTACAGGTATCACCAAAAATAGCTTTCGAGGAGGAGATGTTACACATCATAGAATCACAACAATATCTGGACCATGTGGAACTAACGGTGACTCCTGACATGCTGTCAGATCTCGTGAAATTAAATCAGCTGACCAAAATCACTCGTTGTGGTTGGTGGGAGAAAAGTATCCGAAATCGATTACAAGAAAGTGAATGAACACATCCAATTCTTAAAAGAAAACTTATCACAGCTGGAACTGTTACTGCAGAGTTTAGTGGACGCAGAATAATCCTGGACTTTAACCACATCGACGAAAACTTGCCGGCAGAGCAGCTTGCTGAACTAGAATCGTATTATCGTTATTACCGTCGACAAGCCTATGTCTACAAACATGCGTATCGACGATACAAACGCATTCTAAGAGTCGTTTCGTTGATTCCGCTGCTCGTGACAGGCACTGGAGTCATTTCCACGGGAGCACTAGCCAATCCAATGATGTTAATTTTATCCGGAATGGAGCTGGCAAACGTTGATCAAAATGTCTCGAGCCACGCTTGGAAACTAAAAAAAATAGTAGCAAACAAACCATGCTGGCCTACCAAAAAATGCTCAACAAGATCCAATCGTATCTACGCGGGGCTTCCTTTGACAGGGCCTTGTCGATCGGTGAAATGATAACCGTGGTCGACCTCATCGTGGACATGGTAGGTAATCAGTACACAACTCATAGTCGAAAAAATCAACGATAAGAAATATAAGGAGAACGTCTAACGAAGAGGTCTTTGTGACCGACGTGATCTTGCATCACCTCGAAGCGCTCTTCAAAGCCATCGACACGGTTTTACAAAACAAAAAGCTCGTGCACATCGAACTGATGTTGACCAAAATGCAAGGAGCATCGCGTAGACAGGTCTTACTGACGAGAGAACAACGAATGGACCTGGCTCAGGATGGTATCGTCAAAATCTACTACCACGAGAATTTGATTCGTCAGGACTGCACGCGATGTCTGGGCGAAAAAACGTTGAAAAAGATTTTAAAATTATCTTAATATAGCATCGACAGATCATCACTATTCAGTAGTACATGAAGCAACTGCAAGACAAATACAAAGCGCTCACGGGAAAAACCGCTAAGCTTTCCAAGCTCCTTCGATTTCAGCGTGAAATCCTCAGTCGATCCCGTCGAGATGATATCGAGAAAAAAACTACCTAAAATCGATCCACAAGCCCTTCAGCGACAACGCGATCAGGTCACACGCCTTCCATCTCCACCCCCCACCCCCCACCCCACACCCGGCGCGCTGAAAAAACGTACGGAGGAGCTGACAAAGGATTTATTTGCAATCATTCCCATATTCTTCAGCGTGGAGTCGACCAAAAACTTTTGCAGCGCATTGTACACCCTACTTTCCAAACAGAGCTACGTACACATATAGGCGTCAAAATTGGAGTCGCCTTCAACATTCATCCAGTCAATGTACACAAGAGCATAGACCCGTGGATCAAATCAAAGTCCGTGAGTGTGTATCGCAGTGATGACTTTAGTCATATCGTTGATACAGTCAAAAGTTAGGATCCGCTTCGATTCTCGCCCGAGTCAATTCCATCTCGTTTCAAACTTCTAAATTTACACCGTTACGTGGAAGTAGGTATGTACCTCTTACCAAATCAGTCTTGGCCACTAAAGTCTGCATCAATGTCAGAAACAACGATGATTACTGTCTCGTGTGGGCTATCCTATCTGAAACACATCCCGCTGAAGACAACGCAGACCGCGTCTCCAAGTACAAGCCATATTTCGATACACTTAAAACCACCGGAATCAACTTTCCAGCACCAGTCAAAAATGTTCCTAAACTGGAGTTGCTCAACGAGGGACTCTCCATCAATGTATTCTAACTCGATGACAAAAACGTAGGTGATAAGCAGTTCGTGGTCTATCCGACGATGATCTCCAAAACAGCACCACAACAAAGATCAATTTACTGCATTACCAAAACTACTTTGTGTACATCAAAAACTTCAGCAGGTTATGCCGATCTCAGCATACAAAGAGTATAAATTATGGCTATTTCTGTTATCGCTGTTTGCAGTGCTTTTCTCGACCAACTAGACTTCACGAACACATATCGTCTGGATACTACCAAGAATTACAGACCGTGCAGATGCCGGTGATGAGACGCTCAAGTCCGAACATCACCACAAAAAATACACTCATACATTTTGCATCGTCTTTGCCTCGGAAGCTATCCTGGAAAAAGTAGAAGGACCCTCGCCAGATCCCAGTCATTCTTTTACTCAGGTGGAGCATACACGTCCCATGCTCGATAGGCTATAAAACATGCTGTCCCGTCGACGAATCCTTGTCGTCGGAGTATCACCAGTATCGTGGCGAGGATTGCATTCCATGGTTCTTTGAACAACTCGCTTCGGAGCTAAAACGCATCAGGGTGATCCGAAGAAAATCAGCACCGATCACAACAGATGAAACATCCTAAGTCAGCTCAGCAGTACCACATCTGTGAAGTGTACTTCAAACCACATGACAAAAAAGTAAGAGACCACTGCCACATCACCGGTTACTATCGAGGAGCTGTTCATGGCAACTGTAACTTGCACTTCAAAGATCCAGACTTCCTTAAAGTCATTGCTTATAATCTACGTGGATATGATGAACATTTCATCTTAGCAGCTCTCAATCATCCACACATCAAGCAGATTCTCGCCGAAGTGGGAACTCAGATCAAATGTATCCCCAACAATTTTGAAAAGTACATGTCGATCACCATTGGACCTTTCCGATTCATCGACTCATTCCAGTTTATGTCTACGTCACTGGAAGAGCTCTCTAAACACTGTCCCAAGTTTATCATCTTGACAAGGAATTTGCACACCAAGCCGATCTTCACAAGCAAAAAGGAGTCTACCCTTACAAATGTATCGATGCCTCCTCACGCTTCGACGACACCTCGTTACCCCCTCAAAAAGACTTTAATTCTCATCTTAGCCTGACAGGGGTCAATGATGAGGAATATCAGTACGCGTGCAAGATATGGAAAGAATTCAACTGTCACACTCTAGGAGACTATCCCGTTGTTTATCTCAAAACGGATGTTCTCTTACTCGCAGATGTCTTCGAAAATGTCAGGCGCATGTGCTCGAGTCATTACCAACTCTATCCTCTCTGGTATTTCTCCTCACCTAGACTCACCTGGGACCCTATGCTCAAGCACACCGGCATGACCTTAGAACTCTTCAACGATCCAGAACAAATGACACGAGGATGTACCTCTGTCGTCAGCAAAAAACACCCTATGGCCAATAACAAATACATGAAACACTATGATTCCACCAAACCTCCCGTGTACATCCTATACCTAGATCCAATAATCTCTCTGGCAGTGGCATGTCATAACCCCTTTGTGAGGGAGATTTCCACTGGATCAGCGAAAAACAATTTATACAGGAAAGGCAGGCAAGATATCTAGATGACTATGGCCATTTCGTCGAAGCAGATCTTACGTATCCAGAATACCTTTACAAACTTCACAACGATAATCCCTTCTGCGCTGAACAAATTGTCGTCGACAGCTCCATACTCTCACCGGAACAGCTACTACAAAAGAAACAGTTCGGACTAGGAGACGCTGAAGTAAAAATAAACTCATACCCAATCTCAACCATAAAACACACTACAAAATGCATTATCGACTTCGCGAACAAGTCTACAGCATGGACTCGTTCTCGAAAAAGTGCATCGCGTACTCCAGTTCAAGCAATTTCCGTGGATGAAACCTTATGTCGATCTCAACACTACACAGCGTGCTAAAGCCAACACCACCTTCGACAAAGACTTCTTCATGGTCATGAACAACAGCGTCTTTGGGAAAACAATGGAAAATATCAGACGTCGCAAGAACATCGAAATCGTTAATAACAAAACGTCGACGAGATAAGCTCGTAGCTAACGATGCCTTTGTCAACATGAAAATCTTTGACGAAGAACTCGTCGCCATCGAATCCAGAAAACACATCTGTTGCTGGACAAACTTATCTACGTAGGAGAGCCGTCCTCGATCTCTCCAAAATGCTCATACTGGAGTTTTACTACGACTTTATCAAACGTAAGTATGGTGATAAAGCCATGTTGCTCATGACCAGTACAGACTTGATCGTGTACGAGATTCACACCGACGACGTCTACGCGGACCTACATCAACATCGAGAACTCTTCGATCTTAGCGATTATCCACGAGACTATCACACCCACTGCGACGACAATAAAAAAGTGCTAGGAAAGTTTAAGGATAAAACTTGCGGAGTACTCATCAGGGAATTCATAGGACTGCGGTCCAAAATGTACTGTGTCACACGCGATGATGACATCCTCATGAAAAAAGCCAAAGGAGTCATAAAACAAGTCACTGCCAAATCAGCTACCAACCAACATTATACACAATCACTACATGGACATCTCCAGTACTACTCCATTAGAACATTCCGATCACAACGACATCAGATCTCAACCACAGTCATCAACAAAAAAGGATTATGCCCATTCGATGATAAGCGATACTCCAGCGATGGCATTCACACCCTCGCTCATGGACACAAAGACATAAGAAAAACACAGTGACAAAGATAACGAAGTGATACCACATTAAAAAAAAGTGAACCAGAAACACAAAAGTGAGCCAAAACCTATATTTCTCTCTAGAATATTTTTTGATACCCTCAAGTTAGCCAGCAGTAAAATTACATTAGGGTCCACACAGTCACACAGTGAGCCAGAAAACCATTTCCTTACGGACAAGTGATCCAGAAACGCCAAAGTGAGCCAGACGCCCTATTTCTATTTACTACTCCCGATAACACGTCTGTTACTGACACTTGAAACTGTTGTAAAAATATGCACATATTCAGATTCATCTGAGACTTTCAGATTTATTTGAGTGCATTTGAGTAACATTAAATACTTTATTGCATATATATCTTAACTCCTACACCCACATTTTATGAGATAAAATTGAGCTAATATATGTATAAAGTTGGTTTTTCGGTAGGTTTGTCGTAGTTTGAGGTAGGTTTGTGGTGATTTGCGGTGGTTTGCGGTTAATACATGGACCGGGCCACAGGTGCTCGACGTGAGCCTGATGGTAAAAGAAGAAGCAACAATCTGACAGAAAAATAAATCATACCGATTTACAAAATATACTCAGACTGACCCCATGACCCGTTTTGACATTGGACTCTGTCTATCATACTACTCTTTTATAGTATGATGAACAGGGTCCTATGTTAGAATAGGTCATGGGGGTAATCTCGCACAGGAGTCTGACGTTTTATCAATAAAATACGATGAAATATCTGACAACACGAAATCACCTTATCGGTACCATAAATTTAACAATAAATTTTGTCACTCCGTATGGCTTTATTTTTCTTTCAGAATATTGCTTTTTTTTCAACATCAAGCTGTTGTCCAGCACCTGTGGCGTAGGCATAATCTTTGTTTTAGCTTCATTTAGCTTTCGACCTTCTCCGTGTTTTACATGTTTATAATTAAAATTAAAATTTATACAATCCTATAACCACAGGTGCTCGATGCGAGCTTAATGTTGAAAAAAGCAATAATGTGAAGGGGAAAAAAATCATACCGAGTCTCTTTTAAAGTATGATAGACAGGATCATAAGTCAATATGGGTCATGGGGTATGATTTTTTTTTCCTTCAGATTATTGCTTTTTTTTCAACACGAAGCTATGCTCAAGTACCTGTGCTCATGTCATGGATAGATATATTTTTAATATCCACAATTTAAAATAGCAGGCCGTATGGACCACCCAGTTTTAGGAAAGTGGTGGTCCTTCTGAAAATCAAGTGACCTGAGGCTCGAGCCAGTGGACGTGCGTTAGTGTCGTACCCTGTTCCATTCAAGAAATCTTCGTTTCATATGTCTGTATGAAGCGACATTGGATAAAATAATTAATCTTTTAGTAATGGATCAAGATGCGCCCAGAAAGTAAAAATTTGCATCCTATTGGGCTACATAAATTCAATTTAGCATGGATCATATGTGAATTTTTGACTGGAATTCGATCTCTAGAAAGCAATACAATTTCTGGTATTTGTGATCATCAAATTAGCACCAAAATGGACTACAGAACATAAAACTAAACTTCTTTTCCTAACTTTCCACTTTTCGGTTTGAAGGAAACATTGACACAAAGTCGATGTAGATTGTTGGTGATCCCAGTTTTTTTTTCTCCCCAATGTTGTGAATATACAAAGGTTTTACAGTGTTTAGAAACAAACATGTTTATGCTTTAGCAACAAGGCTGCAATAAAGCATACTTGGTTTTATATACAAAATTTCATACAAATGAAAAAATTGTATTAAAGTTTTAAAAATTAGATAACATAGAGTTTAATTTGTGAAATCTGTTGACTTCTCAACTTTCACAGTTTGGCACCACATCATGATACAAGCTAATTCAGCTACATGAAAAATGATTCTATAACTGGATCATTATTTTACTCCATCCATATCTACCTGGCTGATTTTGGTACCAATCTACCATCCCAACCGTACCACTATATACCTTCCTGATTTTAGTACCAACCTACCTTCCCAACCGTACCACTATATACTTCCCTGATTTTAATACCAATCTACCTTCCCAACCGTACCACTATATACCTCCCTGATTTTAGTACCAATCTACCTTCCCAACCGTACCACTATATACCTCCCTAACGTTAGCCTTGGACATACTACCATCAGGGCCTTCCATTAGATTTCATTTTGGAGGGTGAGGTGCCAAAGTCGGTGAGGAGTTTGGGGGACCTCCCCAAACCAGAATACAGATATGTCTCATGCTAAGGTCAGAGAGGGTAGATATGTCCAATGCACAAGTCAAGCAGCAGAGAGGGTGAACCCTACAAAGTCGTAGAGACCTTATTTTACAAAAATAAAGGTTCCTACGAAGCTGAAAAATACTGTCAATAACGTTTAAACCAAAAAATATCACCAATAACGTTTAAACCAAAAAATTCTCTAATTGGGCAAGATTATTTTTGACTCTTTTTCAAATTTTTATGCGACTCGTTTACTTGTCTGGTCACTCAATTTTTGTCGTTCACCCTCTCTGCTGCTATGAATTAAACAGCCAGTATAGATATTATTAATAAATGAGTATCGGAGAACCACATTCAGCTAGATTAGCTCGAGAGCGACTAGAGGCAATTAGAAAATATTTACCTGTTCGTGATTTAGTTAAACAACAGTTACAATCTCGTAAAGAATCTCAGGTGGAATTTGAAGAGGATACAAAACAATTATTTAAACCTATCACTGAGACCACAAAAGGTCTTCTTCCTGCATTAGAGAAAACCGCTGAAGCAACTGGAAAAATAGCAGAAAGAACAAAACAGACAAAAAGAATTTTACGTGGACTTCAAGCCGAAATAGCTGCTGCGATGCCAGTCCCGGAAATACCTGAGGATGAAGATCAGCCTGGAGGTGCTGAAGCACCAGCCCCCGAACAAAAGAGTCATGCAATAAGTACTGCTGAACTGATAAATAAATTTGATGAAGAAACTATTAAGGTAATTAATACCTTGAACATAGATCAACTAGCTGAGTTTGCTTTGGATGGTTTTAGTCAAAGAGGTAAATTAATGAAACCTGAACACGCTAAAGATATTAAAAACAGTAAACAATGGCGAAAAGTATTATATCGCATACGTATGGATGTTGAACAAGCTAGAGATAATGATCCATTATATAAGGATTATATTGAGAAAATTAATGTTTTAATCAAATCAAGAAAAGAGAAGGAAGAACAAAGTAAAAAACAAAAGAAACAAGAACCTCCAAAACAACAACAAAAAACACCAAAACCATTTGAGCAATCACTTCATGATTATCCAGTATCACCGAAACCAAAAAAATCGCCCTTAGAAAAAATTAAGGATGTATTTACAAGATCACCAAAAACATCACCAAAACCAAAAACATTACCGGAATCAAAAGAAGAAACTGAGGAAGAAGTATTTTATGATACTCCTGGTGCAACTGGAAGTGGTCTAGGAAGTGGTCTTATTACTTGTCCTAATAACGTTCTTGCTGATGTTGATCGACTAGAAATCCTCATTGGAGGAAAACGAGCTGGTAATAATTCCGCAGAAATCATTAATGAAGCAGCTGATATTTGTAAACGATTATTTACAGGTGGAATTATGGATATTAATGTATATCGGTCTCTCATTAATGAAATCGCCGATGACTACTATAGTGACTAAGTCACTGGATTGAGTATGTAATTAAATACAGTTATTATAATAAAATGATCGTACACAGTACTCAACGTGGACCAACCATGGTCAGGGCGGTAAATTCTCGATTACCAGTATACAAAACAATCTACGGAGATGGACTAGGTGATGTTGTTCAGGGTCTATTTAGAAGGATAGCCCCAAAAGCAACACCGATTGCAAAGCAACTATCAATGAAAGCTATTGATGTTGTTCGTGAAAAGGTATTGGTGCTGTTGGCAATGTTGCTGGTAAAGCATTCTCAGCAATCAAAGATAGACTAACACGATTAATACGCAGACCTGCGGTCCGACCTCAACCTGTAAAATTACCTAGCACTGAAGTAATGCCTGCGAATATTAGTAAAATAATAAACCAAGCTGCTAATCAAAAACTAGCAGAGTTGGCTGATGTACCATTATCAGAAAAAGAAAAAAAAAATAACCGCTAGTCTGATAGCTGGAAGTGGTCTCACTTCTCGAAGTGGTCTTCGTGTTAGACGATAGCAAATATAATAAAGATGTTTAAACGCATATCTGATCCAGCGTTCGACATGGATGCACCAGTACTCAAGGATGAGTCAGTGCGTGATTATCAATATTATTCTTATGACGCTCGAGTTCCAGATCAGCGTGGACGAACTGAACTACAGGTTCAAGATACAAGTAGGTATTTCCTACCCGCTGAGGCATTTATTGAAGTAGAAGGTGAAATTTTAAATAACGCTGCTCCTGCAGCACCAGTAGAATATGGAGCTGAAGTTAGGGTTGGTTTTGTTAATAATGGTATTATGGCGTTATTTGATAGCGCTACGTACATGACTGACGGAAAAAAATATTGAATCAATCCAGAAAGACGTCGACGTTGCCACAACAATACTTGGTCTTGCGATATACAGCGACGATTATTCAAGATCAGCTGGTCCATCAATGATGTTTGCGAAGGATACTTCTGACCACCCTGATAACAGACAGTATAATTTAGTACAAACGCAACGGGATAATGCATTCGATCCACAACCAGTGGGAATGATAGCACGGCCTGGTGCTGCATTTTCGTTATTGCAAAGTGTTAATTCAGAATTCAATTTAGGATTTGCAACACGTCGAGCAATGTTGAAAGGTAATAGGAGATTTTCATGTGCAATTCCACTTTCACATATTTTTGGATTCTGTAGAAATGTCAGAAAAGTCATTTTCGGAGCCAAACATACGGTTGTACTTGTACGAAAAGGCACTGACGATGATGCAATATGGCACCCCGCTGGTGATCCTGGTAAAGTAGTACTAACAAAACTTTCATTGTGGATGCCAGTGATGACTCCATCAATATCTGAAGAAGATCGGTTACTATCTTTTATGAGTCAAGGCGGTAAATCAACGTTGTCATGGTTGACAGTGACCACAGATGCTATCCAGAGTAATATTGATGGTTTATTTACGTGGCAGATAGCTTCTCAGCAGGGTGTTTCTGCACCAAGACATATATTTATTGCGCTTCAAAATACTGAACGAGTAAATAATCAACTACGTAGTCACATGATATTTGATAAACTCGGTGTTTCTGAAGTTTCATTAAGGATAAATGGACATCAAGAACCATCCGAGGATATATTACTGAATTTTGAAAATAATCATGTAGCACGTGTATATCATCGTCTTATGGCGTTTATGGGGCGTGATCAGAACATTGATACTGGTTTACAAATATCACAGTTAGATTTTACAACCTTATATCCGATTTATTACTTTTCGCTCGAACATTTAGATTTAACCAGACAGTCAGTAGTTGATATACATTTTCGAGCTCGCGTGCTGAAGCCAGTAGCAGCACCAGGGCCACCAGTAGTAGAAGGTATTGACAATTACAGAGCAATAGCCGTTATACTCAGCGATAAGACGATGTTACTTGAAGGTGTTGGTGGACGAATGAGAGTCGTTGATGCTCCAGTAGAAAATATGTAACACATAATTAGATCACCTGATTTAAAATCAGGATAATAATTATAATGTCATACAATCACGTTAGTGTTACCCTGACACCTGGTCAGATTAAAAGACTACAATCAGCATCAAAAAATAACTGTGGAATAAAAATATCGCTAAAGCGAGAACAGATGAGCGGTTCAAATAAATTATCGTTGACCGAGCGTCAATTTAGAAACTTCAATGAAGCCAAAAAATCAAATAAAGGCGTCAAACTTAATCTTTCTGCGGGCGCCATCAAAGACATCGCTAAGACGGGTGGTATATTTCCACTTCTCGCAGCTATACCAGCATTAATAGCCGCTGCAGCCCCAGCTGTTGCAAAAGCAGCTGCATTAGGCGCTGTTGGAACTGCAGCTGGAATGGCATTAAAGAAAGCAACAGGAAAGGGAATCAAAAAAAAGGGAAAAGGTCTCAGATTGCCAGGGACTCCACATTCATGGTACGGAAAGGGTCTAAGACTTCCCGGGACAGTTTACTGATGTCGCCTATGTCCAATTTTGATTTACTTAATGCTGCTAAAAAACTAAAAATAAAAAACTTCAGAGGTGTTTTCATGCGCGATCAACTACCTAAAATCGCTAGCGATTTAGAAACTGGTATTATCAATCTCGATAAAAATTCTGGATCAGGCACGCATCGGGTTGGATATGCAATTGATCCACGTGGAACTATTTACTTTGATTCATATGGATTAGCGCCACCAAAAGAATTTCTTCATTATGTCAGCAATAATACTGCTCCAATCTGGTATTCAACGTTACCAACACAAACATTAACTGATCCACCAATATGTGGTCGTGAAGTACTTAATGTACTTGATGCTATATCAAAATTAACAAAACCACCTCATAAAATCGTGCATGAATATACCACATTGTCACATTTAAACAGATATTGATAAATATAATGGTAGATATTTACGGAAGATCTGCTCGTGGTAAAGCTCAGCAGCAAGGTGATTTATCTAAATACGCAACTCTTGATCAACTCAGAAATGAGATTGATGATTTATTAAATATTACAAGTGTGGACCAGAATGAAGTCGTTGTTTTTCAGGATAAACAAGGACGATTAAAGACAAGCAATATACAACTGCCAGATGTACTTATACGAATTCCTACCGCAGTGGTTGATAATATCGTTACTTTTAATGATCAAGGTAAAATACAAGATTCTGGTAAGTCAGTTAACGATTATATCAAGAAAACTGGTGATGTATTTATTGGTGATATTATTATGTCAGGAAAAAAAATTACATACCTTGGAAATCCAACCGTAGATACAGACGCCGCAACAAAAAAACATGTCGACGATCAAGAATCTAAGTATGTGTTAGTCAACGGTGGTATAATGCGTGCATTTCTCAACATGAATAATAATGGTATTAATAATCTTAGAACACCAGAATCTGATTTTGACGCTGCAACGAAGAAATATGTAGACGATAGCAACATTCCTACGACAACTTCGCTAAAAACAATCAATGACGAAATGACCACACTCAATGTTACTTCTACTAGACACGTGGAAACGTTTTTAAATTTTCGTAGAAACATAAACAAAACCATTAAAGAATTTTTTGGTGATCCACCAATCGTTGACATAAAATAGCCGACGTTAACATGAAACTCGATGATATTGTTAGTGGAATACCTAATATTGTTCAAAAAACTAATCTGATTAAAATTCCTCACAATCAGATCGTCAATATCGTGTACACAGTAGCATCAGGATTAACAACATGGTCACAGCAAAATAACACTATTAAATATACCGCGAAGATTACTGGTGTGTATAGACTGTCTATCTTTAGCTCTGCAAAGTTTAAAATTTATACTACAACATTTCCATGGCGTCATTCAGCCGATGCTTTCTCTGGAGTTGTATCTATGGTGTTAAATAAAGATGCTGAAGAAATATTTTTACTGGAAGCAGATGATCAAACAATAACCGCAACGTCTTACTGGTGGTGTTTGGAATTTGTAGCTGAAACACCACAATTAGTCACTTAATATAACAATAATGGATCAACACCAAAGACCTCAGTCCTACATCGACGTTCAACGTTACAGATACAATCAAGTATATGAACGTCTGACTAAACTAAAGGATTTTATTGATTATTATAACATAAAAATAAAAAAAATACAAAAGGCGTATAGTTGTCATCGATGTAGTTGTTTACTCGGTTTCTGCTGTTATTGCTGGAACAGGATTATTATTATCAACATTGACGATGACAGCAACTGATGTTATAACCATCATTGTTTCAGCATCAACGACTATTGCTGGTGTTCTCGGTATTATAGCTAAAAAGATAGATACCTGTACAAATGCTAAATTTCACGATTATATGATTAAATTACATACAGTGACAGAGGCATGTTCTAAACTATCTTTGTATATTTCTTCATGCGTTAGTGATGGTGAAATATCCGATACTGAATTTGCGATGAT